>JAPFFF010000049.1:600000-825000 GCA_039105265.1 Tritrichomonas musculus
GGGCGGCATCGTCAATCAATTATATCGACAGATGCCGCCTTCAGCCAGGCCAGGATGGTTGAGGGCGGCATCGTCAATCAATTATATCGACAGATGCCGCCTTCAGCCAGGCCAGGATGGTTGAGGGCGGCATCATCAATTAATTATATCGACAGATGCCGCCTTCAGCCAGGCCAGGATGGTTGAGGGCGGCATCATCAATTAATTATATCGACAGATGCCGCCTTCAGCCAGGCCAGGATGGTTATGCATCCACCGAAAGAGAACTTTGAGATATTAATTAATCAAATATATTTCTAATATTGAAGACAATATGGTTATAATTAAATTTTATATTTTTATTTTCTGTGATATTTATTCATTATTTATTTGTTTGTTTCACCGCTTTTTATTATTATTGTTTTCATCATTTATTTGTTTTATTAAAATAGAATTTTTTTATAAACGGCGGAGCAAGTTTCTTGTATTAATTCAAAAATCTTATCTACTAATTTAATTTTTGAATTGCCATTGAAAATAAAAAATAGGTAATATATAACTAAATATTTAATATATATGAAAAATTAATTTTTTTATACTCATATTTTGCATAATAATAAACGAAAAGCTAGTTGATAAAAGATAACTACTTGCTTATTTGCAGAAAATAATTATTTGACTGTGAAAATGATAGAAAAGTATTTTATATTTAAAAGATATAAATATTTTAATAGATTAATTTAGTTCTTAATTATATATATATCATAATTTTCATATTTTAAAAAGTTTTTTTCAAGCGGAATGATGAAAAAAAGGCAATTTAAAAAAATGCACTTTTTTCAAATTGAATATATGATTATATATATAATATATAATCATAAACTTTAATAACGATTTTTTTTCAATAAAAAATTTTAATTAAAATATTAAGCAAATATCTTTTTATATTTATATGTAATTCATAGATTATATAACTTTTAATAATATTATATATACTATAAAAATATTTAAAATAAATATAAACAATTAATAAACTTTATATAACTGTATATTCTAAATACTGATCAATTATAAATTCAAAGCGCTTTTCATAAAATGTTAATTTGAGAGAAATGAAATAAATAATTTTCTTTATATATTTTGAAGTTTAATTAAAATTTAAATCAAATTTAGAAAGTTTTTTTTCATTTATTTTTTTTTTCATAAATTTTGATTAAAAAAATCTTCGAGAATAAAATTGAGAATATAGTAAATAATAATTGAGAGTCATTACATTTGAATTCATATCTTAATATGTAATTTATTATTTTATTATATTATAGTAATTATATGATATATATAAAATATATAACAATTATATATTAATAAAATAATTTTAAAATACTTTTTTTTATTAAATTTGGCCCATTTTCATGGTTGATTTAAATATCATACATAAAAAATGGACTCAGAAAAAGTTCATCTTATCAAAAAGTTCATAATTATTTTTTGAGAGGGCTCAGAAATATCCGGACTTTTTGAATGTCAATAAAAACCGCCATGAAAGGTGTTTTTAATTGGCCATCTTGAAAATTGAATTATTGAAAAACCGCGGTTTTCCATTATTTTATTTCCCTATTACCAAGAGCGAATCTTGGTTTACTTGCTGCTTCAAAACAGCGCTCTGCCAATGATAAACATTGATGCAGATTGAGGTAAATGTTGGTTTCTTATAGATCATAGGATCTCCTAAATAGAGATTCTGTCATTACTATAAAATGAGCTCTTGAATCGTATCCAGGAGCACAAGGTTATACTCTTGATCAACATGTTGATTATTTAAGTGCTTCATTTTAAAGATTTCTCAATATCCAAATTTCAATTTCCAATAACAACTAATTCCATAAAATCATGTGAAATTCATTTTAATAAAATTGATCTTATATTTCACATTTTTTTTAGATTTTGCAAAGATAAATATATTGATAGATCTTAAAATTCACACTTTTTCGAAATTTTTTTATTTATTTTTTTTCAATGATTTTTAATCGTTGTGGCCCAGCATTTTTTTTTAACTCAGTCGTCTACTTAAGCTCAGTAAATATTAACATAGTATTTACCCTATTACCATTCACAAATATCAATTAGGTTTACAGACACTCGAAATTCATGAGAAAAAGGTTCAAATGCTGAATTGATCAGTTCTCAATATCAATAAAAATGTTATCCAATCAAAACAATAAGCTTGATTTACATAAATGATTAAGAAATATATCCAAAATATATGTATTAATAAACATTTTTATATTATTTTTGTGCTTTTTCATGTTCTTTTTCATTTTTGAGTATATTTTAATCGTCGTGGTAAAACGATATTTCCATTTATAAAAAAAAATAATATTTCTTAAAAAAATATACTCAAAAAAAAATGGAAAACGATATTTCCATTTATAAAAAAAAAAAATAATGAAAATGGGAAAATGGAATCGCATAAAGAGAAAATCATATATCACCACAAGTCGGCCCCGTGGACGAAAATAAAAAAAAAATTATATCATTATAATGCTCATAAAAAATAATTAATATATACAAATTTTGGTGCGAATCTAAATCACTTCACCCTGTCCGCACCTCTTTTATATTTAAACAAAATTGTGAAGAAATACATCATAATGTTTATTAATAAGCTTAATGTTCATCAATTTAAATGATGCATTTCTTAAAAATGATCTTACACGGTTTATGTTAAACCTATCTAAATATAAAAAATCGAATATTTATTTTAATAAAAAGTTTTTTATTTAAAACGATCTTTATTAAAAAGGTTTTATATTCGGTAATTGAAATGGAGCCTTAATGAAAATTGGTTGACTTGAAGATTGTTCAACTTTTGGTCTCTGAAATGCTTCATTTTGAACGCAATTCCATGTCAAATAATTGTGAATGAGGTTTTGTCGAATATGCCTGTTATATTTTGCTAATGATAGATTTGAATCCATTGTAACGTAACGTCCATTACAATATTTTGCATATTTTGAATAAAATGAACGGTATCCTCCTTGTAAGATATAGATGTTATTATAATAAAGGAATGGATATCTTGGATAATTGATCATTCGATCAATTTTACGAAATAAGGAGGCAATCTCTGGTCCTCGATTTTGTGAAAACTCACAATAAAAAACAATTTTAATGTTATCAAAACTTTCCTCTTGTTTTGAAACTTTAAAATAATCATCAATCATGTTGATTGAATCAATTAACTTTGCTTCTTTGATATGCCCTCCTTCATATTCAAAATCATAACGACAATCAATGATATCAATTCTTTCATTCCTTCCTTGATTCATCTTCATTTTAACAAGTTCATCTGAATTGATATGAGTGATTGACAAATTTTCAGAAGGTTTTTGATCAAAAATAGGAAATTCTTCGGAATCTAAATCTGGAGCAGGAATATAACTCATCATCTTATGAGGAAATACTAAGATAAGAAATGAAATGAAATGAAATCAATCAGAGAGAGATATTTTGATACGAAAATATGGTGAAAATTTAAATATAAAGTATTGAAAAGTTGGTAAAATTCTTATCAATTCTCTCTTATTATTTTGTGGAAGAACGTTTACTAAAAAAAATCAATTGTTTTATTATTATTATTATTATTGCACAATATGTAAAATTTTATATTTAGTTTTATGATTTTCTTAATAAGGTTTTATTTTGTTAATTTATAAATGGTCGATCTTTTCTATATTTCATATAATTTTAAAGATCTCTTCCCGAAAAATTGAGAGGGGAAATTCCCGTCCTAAACTCCAAAAAATATTCCCGGGAAGAGATCAAATTGAATGGAATTATAAAAAATAGGAAATAAATAAAAAAAAATATTTGACCAATTAATCTTTGAAATTTATTCCTTTTTTTTAAAAAATAATTGAAAATATTCAATGCATTTTTTTTGTTTTTATTTAATTTTTTCATATTAAACCACAACTTTTTCTTAAATTCCCATTTTCTCAAACCATTTTATAATTCAAAAAAATAAACTTTTTCAGAACTTCCCCATTTCCCCAAATATTTCCCACGTCAAAAAGTTTAACTTTTTCATACAAATTTCAATACTTCCCCATTCCTGGGAATGGGGAAATGGGGAAATTGGGAAGTTTAGAAAAAGTTAAACTTTTTGATTTATAAAATAGTCCTAGAAATCCAGGTTTTAAACAAAAAAAAGGAAAATTCAAGTAACTAAAGCAAGACTTAATAATTTTTCTGCTAAATCAACACTAAAATTATTTTAGTTATAAAAAATCATTCTTTTATACTTTTACAATCAAGAATATTCACCATACTCAAAGCAACGTCAAGAATTGATCTGAATTATTTATTATATTTTGCTCATTCTGAAATAAATATTTATTATATTAACGAAATAAGCTTTTATAGAAGTAAAAAAAATAATATATATAAAACCTTTTATATTTTTGCATTTTCTTTTCCCTCTATTTTTTATAATTTCGTAAAATAACTTGTATAATACAATATTTCATTAAAAAGCACTTTGTTACTAATAAAGTAATGTTTTTGAGTTGTATTTTAAAATGAACAATTTAGAACTTTAACTTTTTATATAACTATTTTTTTCTATAATTCAATTTTTGATAGCTTAATTGTTCATTCTTTGTCATATTAAAATATAAAAACTACAGTTCGATTCACTATAATTATTTTTTTTTTTTTTAATTTTTTCATTCATGAAAAAATTACGTATTTCTCAGGTATATTAATAGAAAAGTATTCCTTTATAAAAATTTTCAAAAAAATTAATTTTTTTTCCTTTGCGATTGCCTTTCTCAGGTATATTTTAAGAAATTACCTTTCAATTTTTTTTCTTTTCAAAAAGTTCATTTCCCAAATTTTTTTAGAAATTCCCACCCAAGGATACCTTTTTTTTTCGGGAAGAGATCTTTATATAATTTATATCTTTTCAATATTTCTAAGCATCCCGTTATTGTTGAACTTTTTGAAAATGATATAAATTTTTTTTTAAGATTAAAAAAAAACAGTTGGTAATTTTATCACATATTTTAATTCATTATTGGTTTATATTGTTTATGGTGGTCATATATATGTTGTAAAAAATTCTACTTTTTTCTCAAAATATTGATAAAGAATTCAGATACATTTTACCTTTTATTCATTGAAATTATTGAGAAAAGAGACCGTTTAGTAGATTGTTTTGAGATGAATTTTTCAGACAAGAGTTGATATGTTAAAAACACTTCATTTTTATTTTTGTTCAAGAGACAATGGCAGAGCAATCTAAAGCAACACAAGTGGAAGACAATTCATTGTTCGAGATGCTGTTCTTTAGTAAAAATGATGAAGGACAAGGTCGAAGATATTTCAGTCCCAATGAAGATCAAACAATCTTGCAATTCATAAAGAGGTGTGAAACTGAGAAAGAAGAACCAGACTGGGAATTTATTGCAGCAGCTCATGATCGTACAGCGAGACAAATTAAGGAGCGTTATGATAACTTGATGTCAAAAGTTCCAGTTATTTGGACTCCAGTAGAAATTCAAGTTGCGTTAATGATTGAACACGTTCATGGACGAATTTTCAGGTTGTTGGTTCAATCTCTTCCAAATAAAAGCTGGTATCATATTTGTCGTAAACTGAACGACGCCAAAGCACTTCAAAGAAAATCTAATTTTGCTGCAGAATTCAAAAGAGCAATGAACACCAAAGAATATTTGCCCTATCTTGATAACTCATTAATTATCCAATTATGGTTAACGCAAAGCTCTTAATTTTTCAATTTAAATTAAATTAAGCAATTTTCTAAAAGAAATTTCGAAAAAATATCTATTAAAATATTATTATACATGTGAACGCGTAGAAGTTTTACTTAATATTACAATATTTAAAAATTTTTTTTTCACAATAAGATACTTCTTCGTCGAATTCTTCATCAATAGCATGAAATATATTCTTTTTATAAACAAGCGATTTTTTGAATGCTTTGAAAACATGATTTGAATATCTATAAGGAATAACAATATTATAATGTATTGAATTTTTCAAAACTGGCCACCAATTTTTTGAGTTCTTGTTCCTTGTATTTCCTAAAAAAGCATTGTCATCCTCTTCAACGCAATTAGATATAACATGGTGATAATTTGTGAAAAAGTGTTGAACAATTCCAAACCAATCGGTAGTTTTGTGAATTTTTCTTGGATTTCCGCCTTTTTCAAATCTTTCTCCTTTCGAATTAACGATAATTACATTTCCTGGAAGTTCATCAGCAAAAACATGCTTGTTAGTTTCTGCTTGATATTTTTTTGCAATTTTTTTCTTAGTAGGACGTTGGTATAGTCCGTTAATTTGATAAAGTAATAATGACACTAAACGAAGTTGAAATTTGGTAATTGAATTAAAGGTATTGCCAAGTTTTGGAATTACATCTTTCTTCAAAATAATATTTGTAATATACTGACTAGTCTCTTTTGAAATGTTAGGTGAAAATAACGGAGGAGTTCCAAATACAATTCCTCTAACACCTCCTGAAAATCTCTCTTTGAGAGAGTTCATCCCTTGAATAAAATCGCCATAATCTCCTTTATTAAAAATTGTGGTAATAATAGAAGAAACAGCACCCCCTAGAGAGTGTCCCATGCAAACTAATTGATTTAATTCTGGCCTCGTAAAATAATCACGAACTTCATCAATAACCTTTCTTGCTGCATTATAATAGCCTTTATGGCATGTTCCATTGTAAAACTTAATTGGAGATGTTTGCATGTTTATTTTTAAATCATTAGGATCACAAAAATCTGTTCCTCGAACCCATAATACATATTCTCTAATTATTTCGTTTTCAATTAATTTGTAATGCGGAATGCCATCTTTACCTCCTCCACCTTTAACTATTGCATATCCTTCAGGGAGTGGCCGATCATCTTGTTGATTTAAATTTTGCAGAAGGTTTGAATAGTCTCTTACTTCCTTATTGGTAAACATTAATTTTAGAAGAAGTTTTAAGTTTTGATCTTATTTAATTGTGCATAATATTTATCAAATTATCTCTCTATTCAAAATGAACATTATCACTTCAATTTTTTCTATCGATTAACAATTATAAAAGTATTTTCAAAATTGAATTATGAAAATTTGAAATATCTTTTTAGTTTTTTAATGTTTTTATTTTGATATTCATGAATAATATTTTTTTTATTAGACGAAGAGTTTATAAAGTCGAATTCAAAAAGCTTGGGACAAACTTTTTAAATATATACTGAAAAGTATTCAATTTTGTTCCAACATGAATAAGAGGCAGTCGACAAAAAATTTTTAATTCTGATATCATGGTTACTATATGAATATATAATAGTATTCATAGATGCTTAATTCATCAAAATATTAGAAATATATCGACTCATTCAGAGATATTATTATTTTAATATTTTAACGTACTCTCAGAAATGATATCAAAAAGTTTTATTTTTCTGAATTTTTTTTTCGTAAAAAATTAAAATACATCATTATATGTTCAATATATTATAAAATAAATATATTAAATAAAATATATTATATAATAGATGTTGAATTATGCAAACAAAAGAACTTTTATGATATTAAACTTATCTTCATATAAATTTTATTAAGAAAAAATTAAAAAATATGCATTTGATTTCAACCAAATATGAAATCATTTCATATTTTAAAATGAATAAAAAAGGATATTTTTATTGTTTTTTGGAATAATGATGCTTTTTATAATTATGTGTGTGATTTTAACAAAAAACAATTTATTCTTATTAAGGACTTAACTAAAAGACATAAAAGAATAATAATTTGGCTGAGAAATGCGTTTATTTATAGTAAAAGGTTAAAAAGGATAAACATCATTAAAAACTAAGCATGATAAAAATATTCGAGCCAACACTTTTATGTCCAAGCAATGGAAACAAGAGATATGATAGTTTTACTACCGTTGACTTATTATTTAATGATTGCTTACCTGACATTGTAAGTGAGAATTACATTTTTGGTTGCGCTTTGTATACAACTTGAAATGTTTTGTGAAAGGAGGGCTTTTCATTTGCAGCGAACGTCTAATAATGATAGTATAATTACTAATAGTGGTAAAACTTTTGCTTCTATAAAATAATTTTTTTATCTACAACCGCTATTTCATTATCAAAAATCATAGGTCGGTTCAACGGACGGTTTGTGTCAAAAAAGCAAAGCCAAAATCAAAAAAACGTTGGAAATGCTTGGTTTTAGGATATATATTTCACTATTATATTTGGAACAGGGAGGCTTATCGATAAACCGTTTTATTGGTCATCGGATGTTTATCGATAATCCGATAATATCGATAAAAAACCGTCCGATGAATGATGAGTATCGATAAATACGTTTTTCTAACCGTCCGATAAATGGTCTTATCGGAAGGTAACCGTCCGATAAATGGTCTCACAATCCGATGAATTGTAAAATTTTTATCGATAAATATCGATAAATTTTAAATTTTTTTTCAATTTTTATTGATATTTATATGTGTAAGCCATCCAAGACTTTTTCCAGTTATTTTATATTTAGATAGATTTTTAATAGCTACATATAATTTACTATTTAAAAAATCAAAATCATCAAAGGTGAATTAGATAATCGCATTTTATTTTCCATAAAAAATAATTTGGGTAAAAAATGGTCATTTTGAATTTTTTGATTTTATAAATGGCGGAACCTCATTTTAAATAATATTCCCTATTCTTATAATATATTTTAAAGCAAAAATATTGAGTTTGATCGTTTAAAATTAATTTTCTAACCGCCGAAAATTGAATCATTCCGTTTATTAATTCAACTTTTTGAATTCATTTTTCAAACTAAACTTTATCTTTGAAGTTATGTTCAAACAAAATATATCATTTTATTGAGCATTAAAAGAAGAAATCGAATATTACAAAATAAAAAGTTAGAAAAGATCATGTATCGAAAAAACTTAAAAATAATTATTATATTAACTTTTTTGGACTAACTACAAAGTAATTATAAATATTTATGTTTTATAATGTATAATGCATATGTATAAAATCAAATAGTATTAGTAGTTTTGAAGGATATCTCTTACGAAGAGAGATCTATTAGTATGTGAAGTCAAAAAAAACTCGATGAATATTAAGTTTTTTGATTGGTTTCAATGACCAATTTAAAGATTATTAAATGGGTAAGAAAATTTATTAAAATCACCAAATAAAACCTAAAATTCGAAGAGATTTTGAAACTTTTTGAGGTCAAAAAAAGAGTGTCCCACCCATATATTTATCGATAAAAAAATTATAACACATTTTTTATTTATAAACATCGATAAAAAAATATAAATCATTAGTGATTTAATTAAGTATCATGTTAGACAATGATTTTACTAAGTTAACGCATTAAAAAAACAAAAAAATAATAACAAATAAGAATTCAAAATTATTATTACTATTTTTACATTAATTGTATCTATTTAAAGTAAAAAGCATTAAATTGATGGATGACAGCCAAAAATATTATGAGGTATTGTCAATACAACAATTTGGATATATTAAATTCTTGACTTTTTAGATATACTATTATTGATCAATGATTGACACTAAAAAACACTTGTAATAAGTCATAAATGACGAAATATTCACTTTCTTCAAGTAATCAATGAATTTTATTAGTTGACTACTTTTGAATTGAAATACAAGAATTTTTATATTTCACATATCCGCAGAAATAACAATTATAATTATTTTTTTTCAAAATTAATATATTATTTAAAACATAAATTTATTGGTAGCTCACTTTTCTTTCGAAAAAATAAAACTTTCTGATGATAAATAGGTGGGCCACTTTTTTTTTTTTGACTTTAAAAAAGTTCTTTTTTCTTCGAATTTTAAGAATTATTCAGCAATTTCATAATATATATTTATATAACACATATATGATAGGATGCAGTTGTTAAATTAAGTTTTGAACTAATATTCATCAACTTTTTTTTTAATACATGATATGCAATATCACAAGTTCAAATGAATTAAAATACATATTTCTATTATTTTATGATATTATCTATGTCATACATCAAGAATGATCTGGAAACAATATAAAATAATTAATAGATTTCTCTAAAAAGTTAAAATAAAAGGTATTTTTAATTTTCAGAAGTATATAAAAAAATTGAATGTTTTCTTTTTTGATATTTAGTTTCTTCATCGCCCAGGCTTTTTATTGATATAGTTAGTTATAACATAACTTCAAAGATAAAGGTTAGTTGGGAAAACATATTCAAAAAGTAGAATTAGTTAACGGAATGATTCAATTTTGGAGCCACTTGGTAAGAAATTATAAACGGTCAAACAATAAATTTGGTATAAATAAAGGTAAATTAAAATCAGATATATATCCTAGAATATTGGACCTTTATTAAAAAATCATAAAAAATTAAAATCAGCTTTTTTTTATTCAATTTCCTCTCAATTTATAAAAATAGCTTTCAAATATTTTTTATATTTTTTCCCTTATTGAAATTTTGAGATTTTTAGAAAAATCAATATCTTAATTTAAATTTAATTAATCTATATTAATATTATAATTTCATAATAGAATTATATATTAAATATATATATAAATGAGATATTTCATTTTAAATTTAAAAAGCAAAGATAATCAAAATAAAAATTATTTTATATTTATTTATGTGTAAGCTATCCAAGACTTTTTCCAGTTATTTTATATTTAGATAGATTTTTAATAGCTACATATAATTTACTATTTAAAAAATCAAAATCATCAAAGGTGAATTAGATAATCGCATTTTATTTTCCATAAAAAATAATTTGGGTAAAAAATGGTCATTTTGAATTTTTTGATTTTATAAATGGCGGAACCTCATTTTAAATAATATTCCCTATTCTTATAATATATTTTAAAGCAAAAATATTGAGTTTGATCGTTTAAAATTAATTTTCTAACCGCCGAAAATTGAATCATTCCGTTTATTAATTCAACTTTTTGAATTCATTTTTCAAACTAAACTTTATCTTTGAAGTTATGTTCAAACAAAATATATCATTTTATTGAGCATTAAAAGAAGAAATCGAATATTACAAAATAAAAAGTTAGAAAAGATCATGTATCGAAAAAACTTAAAAATAATTATTATATTAACTTTTTTGGACTAACTACAAAGTAATTATAAATATTTATGTTTTATAATGTATAATGCATATGTATAAAATCAAATAGTATTAGTAGTTTTGAAGGATATCTCTTACGAAGAGAGATCTATTAGTATGTGAAGTCAAAAAAAACTCGATGAATATTAAGTTTTTTGATTGGTTTCAATGACCAATTTAAAGATTATTAAATGGGTAAGAAAATTTATTAAAATCACCAAATAAAACCTAAAATTCGAAGAGATTTTGAAACTTTTTGAGGTCAAAAAAAGAGTGTCCCACCCATATTTATTTGAATAAGCTTGTAAATTTGGTGAAATAAACGTTTTTTGGGTTTTAAAAATCACCAAATGTAACCATATTATTGTCAAATAAATTTTATTAATATTTATTATTGTCATAAACCATTGAATTATTTGAAAGAGGAATTAAATGAGTTTTATCAAAAGTCATATTAATAATCGATAAGATTTTTTGAATATTACAAAATAATTGTATGATTTGTATAATATATCATATAAAATAATAATAAAAAGCTCATTTATATTGACGATGAAAAGCCAAATAACCGATTTCACCAAAAGCCCAGGTCTTGGGCTTTTGGCGACAGCATTCAATTTTGAATAGTTTACATATATTTTGGAGATCACCAAAACGGTTTTTTTGGCGATGGTGATTTGTAAAGCTTTCAAAATATCATATATAAAATAAAAAAAAAAAATAAGATATAAATATATAATAAAATCAATAAAAGCATTTTTTCAATTGAAAATAATTTTTTTTCATTTATATTTTAAATATATACCGATATAAAATGTATTTAAAATATTAATAGTATTTATATTTTTATGAATATATATAGCCGAATAATAAAAAATGCATTGAAATAATGCATTGAAATATTAATAGTATTTATATTTTTATGAATATATATAGCCGAGTAATTAAATAAATTCATTGAATTTATTGAATGTTGATTCGTAAATTGAATTATTATTTCATCAAATATCATTTAATCATTTTATTTAATAATTCATAAGAAATAACTTTTTAAAAGATTTATTAAAATCGCCAAAAGACCAGAAAGAATCACCAAGACCAGGTCTTTTTTTTACATTTGGGTATATTTTACAAGCTTAATTTGAATTTTTAAAATTTCAAAAAAAACTAAGTTTTAATAAAAATTATAAATATAGCGATTTAAATAGAAATAAACATAATATATTTTTATTATAATATTAAAAACATAAATATAATAGTAAATAATATTTTAAAATATTTTATAATAAATCATATACTAATAAATTTTCAAAATCATTATAATCGAATAATTGATTATTTCTAACTTTTTCAAAACGAATTTTTATAGCATGCTTCAATTGTTATATTCAAAATTTTAGGTATAGAAAAAATCATTAATTTCTTTTTATATTTTGTCTTTGATTATAATCAACAAGATATAACTTTAAACAAAATTAAATTAAACAATTAATTTAAAATTAAAATAGATATTTTTATTCTTAATAAATGAAATTTTCTTATATAAATTGAATGATATTTTTAAATTCTTTTAATTTTGAGAAAATTATTTCAAATATTTTTGAAAGATTTTATCTATACTATTTGAATAGTTTACAAAAAAAATATGAAAATTTAAATTATTCATAAAAACTTTATCTTTAATATTTATGAACTATAATTAATATTTTGTTTTATTATTATATGTAATCTATCTAATGGTGCAAAAGTTATAAAAATTCATTGGTGGCCCACCTATGATGATAAATATTATCTAGCATCAAATATTATTTTTTTTTATTTTTTTTATTAAAAAACATTATAAACAAAGAAAACAACCATTATACACTTAAATTTTTAAAATCCGATTGTTAGTTCTTTCTAAAAAGTTATATTTATCGGTAATTATCGGATACAAAATTTTAATCAGATAAAAAATTTATCGATAAAATTTTTCATTTATCGATATTTATCTGTCATCGAAAGTTTATCAGATAATATCGATATTCATTAGACGATCATAACCGTTATCGGATAATATCGATAAGCAACCCTGATTTGGAATAAAATATAAAATTTTGGTGAGATTTCTTGAGTTGAATTTTTTTTTATAAACTTTTTTTTATTTTTTTTTCATCCATGCATTAAAACTCATGTTAATTTTTTATTATATAATTTAAATAAATATATTTAATTGATAATAATTATTTTTTACTTAATAGTTAAATAATTTATCAAGATATCAATATTTTATAAAAATATATTTACAATTCAGTACTTATACAGGTTGCGACATTCAAGTGGCGTCTAAACGACATTCAAGTGGCGCCCAATTCAATTTTTTGAATGCATTCAATTTTTTTCTGAGGGAGTATTTCTCTTCCCGACAATCAAGTGGAGCCGAAATTGAATACTCATATCACTATAAAGTTTTTGACTTATCTTGAATAAAAAAATATGCCAATAAATAAAAGTTGCAAAAATAAAATTCAGTTTTAATATTATATTTATTATTCAATTTATATATGAAAAAGTCGAATAAAATTTTATTATCTAAATTATCTCATTATTTTCAGAGATTTCCTAAAAAATATGAATCCTTTGGATAGTTTATTTTTGTTAATTTCAAATAAATTATAAATATATATTTTTTATCTGGTATTGGGACATTTA
Organism: Tritrichomonas musculus; assembly: GCA_039105265.1. Classification (NCBI taxonomy): domain Eukaryota; phylum Parabasalia; order Tritrichomonadida; family Tritrichomonadidae; genus Tritrichomonas; species Tritrichomonas musculus. Next base: position 613,869 of record JAPFFF010000049.1, read on the forward strand.
TAATAAAAAATGTTTTGAATATTTTGACGATTGTTTTTTATTCAATTTTGTTTTTAATATAAATCTATAACAAAACTGACAATTTTGATCTTTTATGATTAATCATCAATATTATATGGTAAATAATAAATATTTACCATTTAAATAAGTAAAAATTGACATATTCAATATTTGCGATAATTAAAGGCAAAACATTGATCATCATATTTTTTAAACCAATATCTGGAATATTATTAAGATATTACAAAAATAAAGAGTAATTTCAAATGTAAATATTAGTTTAAAACGATTTTCATATTTCCAAAAAAAAAATGATATCAATCAAAAGCAATTTCAATTTAGAAATAAAGGTTATTATTAATTACGTAAGCTAAATCAGGGAATATATTAAATAAATATGACAATAATAAAAATATGATTATATGATTTCAAATTCATATTATCAAATAATGATGATTTCAAAATATATATGATTTTCAGGTCTTTTTGAGTGCAGTTATCTAAATAAAAAGCGTTAAAAAACCCAAAAAATATTTTTTTAAAAAAATATCCCGCTTTTTTTGGCTCATACATTTTTTTGAAATATTAGATGGAGAGATATAATAACAAATGATGACATTTTTAATTAGAAAATGAATTTAAATAAAAAGCAATGTCCTAAATAATGCTCAAAATCGGCTCCACTTGAATGTCGCGGAGCTCCACTTGAATGCCGAAATGGATCCACTTGAATGTCGCCTATTTTTTTTGAAAGGAAGTACGATTATTTTTCATTCAATTTTTTTGAATGTTTTTTTAAAATTTTGTTTTCGTTTTACATAATAGCAGCATGATAAGTCCCAAACTATTGTTAAAAAAGCTTCAATCAAAAACAGGTAGTTCAAAAAATATCGATTTTCAAGTATTCCGTGGAATCAAAAATGATGATGGAATAAATCATGATCATCATTATTGCTATGCGATCTCTTTCTTACAGTTGTTTTTTCATTGTCCTGATGTCATTCAATATTTTAATAAAAGTGTCCCAAAAAATTCAACAGAACGCTTGTTATCAAAAATTTTCAAAGAATTATATAAAAAAAACAATTATTCAGCTATTGATATAATCAATTTTATACTAAATTGGCAAGGATGGAATGGCGGACTTTTACCTAATGATAATGGTGATATAATAGAATTCGTTAATTATTTACTTAATTCTGTAACTCAAAAATTGTCAGTTTTTTTTTTAATAGAAGGAGAATTTTATGATACTAGTATCGCTCCTTATGATAGAAATTATTTTTTAACAGTGCTACCAATTGGTCGAACAATTGAAGATGTTTTAAACAATTCAATGAAAAAATGCAAAAAAATCACTCGTTATCCAAAATATTTAATGATTTCTTTATCAAGAAATGAAATTGATAATGTAAACGAACAATATATTCCAATTAATTCTTTTCTGAAAATTGGTAACATTGTTTGCAAGCATTATGCAACAGCAGTGTTTAATGGAAAAGTAGCAGCTGGACATTATACCTCATTAATTAAAATCGATGACGAATATTTTCAATTTAATGATGAAATTGTTACAGCATTATTTTACTATGAACGATGCCCACCAACATTAAGAACTTTTATAACAGAAATAAATAATCAAATGAACAGAAGAGGAACCTTATTTTTATACATAAAAAGTTATGAGAATTATGTTCTAAATTTTTATGAACAAATTGTTTTCCAATGCCCAACTCAAGCATATCCAGGATCAGCACCAATTAGTGCAATGAAAAATACATTAAGACAAATCAATAAAAGCAAAAATAATAGCATGAAAAAGTCTATTAAAAAACACTCATCGTCAAAAGCAAAAAAACTATCAAGCATTTTGAAACTCTCTTCTTCATCACAGTCTTCATCACAGTCTTCATCACAATCTTCATCACAATCTTCTTCACGATCTTCTCCACAATCTTCTTCACGATCTTCTTCACAATCTTCTTCACGATCTTCTCCACAATCTTCTTCACGATCTTCTCCACAATCTTCTTCACGATCTTCTTCACGATCTTCTTCACAATCTTCTTCACGATCTACTTCATTATCATCGATACCTTCTTCATCAATTTCTTTTGAATCTTCTTCCACAATGCATTCTTCTTTGGCTTTAATAGGACCAGCAAATTCCAATCCTTCATCATTACATCGGCAATTATCAGCACCTTCCACTCCACTCCATCAATCACATAATAAAGCTAATCCAAATTTAACATTATCTCAGCCAAGGGAAAAACGAACACTACAACCATATCAAATTGAATTTTATCAAATAGAACTTGAGTCATTTCAAAAAGGAATTAGTAAACCAAACTCTCCTGCAGAAAAAGAATTTATAGAGGAAATTGTTCTTAAAAGTATTTCTGCCTACAAGCATATATATCTGAAAAGAAGTGTAATAAATATCCATAGTTCAATGATTTCAAATTTATATGGTAAAATGAAGATTTGTTTTTCTGGAATTCCAGCAATTCAAGAGAAGAGAACTGCACCTTCAAGATTTGCCAAAATCAGACTTCTATTTAAAAATACTGGGAAATTGCTTCGAAATCTACAATATAATGATCAAGGTAGAATTAATTCAGAAATTTTGGCAGCCCAAAATGATTTTAACACAGAAGAACAAAACGAAATTGTTAAACAAGGTGAATTCGTTTATGATATTTTGAAAGAACTATTAGAAATCGATGTTTTTGATAAAGAAGAAGTGGAAGAAAGGTTATCACCTGTAATTGAATGGTACTTATTGAACTATGGAAATAAATCAATAAATGATGCAAATCATGATACCATAATAAATGATGATTTAAATGAATCTCTTTTTGATCCAATTATTCCTAGATCAGAACCTTTGACGGATAAGGAACTTAATGAATATGTCAATAATATAATTGACAATGATGACGATGATGATGATTTTGAAGACAGTGATGAAGATATTGCAAATCTCACTGATTTTTCAATCGGTTTGGAAGAAATAAATGAGTCAAACATGAACCAAGCAATAAAAGAATATAATGATGAATTTGAAAACTACCAAAAAATAGCAAGCATATGCTTTTTTTGGACTCATCTTTGGAAGATGTGATATCGTTTAATCCAAATGATGCTCTCCTTGAGAATGAACCTTTCTGTCAAGCATTCGAAGAAGATATTCAATTTTCATCAAGATATGATTATAAAATCGATTATCCTAAGAAAAGAAAAAGAAAAGGCAAAAGAAAGACAATTGAAAAAATAGCAGAAAAACTTAATAAAGCTGACAATTATTTCCTTGCAGGTGCATTGGAAAACCTTGCTAAAAATAAAAACTGTCAAAAAATTTATGATGATGGAATTTCAGAATCTTCAGTTGATGATGATAATCAATTTTCTATTGCCTTTTATAATTGGAAAGAAAGGGCTGAAATAATAGATGTCGATACAATTCATGAATCAATTCTGAAAGCAAATGAAGTAGAAAATCAAAATAAAAAAAGCAATACAAAAGATTTTCTTATATCAAAAATTATTTTGCAAGTCAATCAAGAAATATTGAGGCTTTATAACCGAAGCGATAAATATAAATTTGATACAAATTCATTCTATGATGACATGAATGTAATAAACAGCGATCCTAAAAAAATGCCAGAATGTGTCAAAGCATATAGAAAAGCAAGAAACATTCCTAATGATAAACCAATATATACGAAAAAGACTATCATGAAGAAAATTCGTACATATGAAAAGCTATCTCCTGAAACAAAAGAATTATATTTAAATAAAGAGTATGGCAACTGGGGAGGACTACGTGAAATACTGCGTAAAGTAAATGAAGAAACACTTCGATGTTTGATTACTTTAGTGCTAGACTTCCCTACCTTATCAACAACATCATATACTACTTATTTGAATTCAAAATATGGTCCAAATTATAGTAACAACATTAGTGTACACTCAAAGAAAAGATATTTGAATTCAATTGGTTTCAAAATTAAACGCGCATCTTTTGCTCCTCCAAATAGGAACAGTATTGGACTCCGAATATTTCGAGTTGCCTGGTGTAAAATAATTGAAGATATACTCAAAGAAAAAAACGTTCTTTTTGGATTCATTGATGAAGCTGCAATTACTACATGTGAAGGGAAGAATCACGGAAGAGCTTTTGAAGGAATTACACCATTGATAAATTGCCCTCTCAGTAAAGTAAAGATGTCAGTTATTGCTATCGTTTTCCCAGGTTTTGGTGTTTTATACAAAATAATTGAAAATTCAACAAGCGGTGAACAATACTCTCAATTTCTTAAAGAAGCAATTGAATTCACAAGGAAATATATATGCAATTATAGTACCGAAATAGTTATCATTGAAGATAATTGTCCGATGCATAACACAGAAAATGTAGAAAATACTATAAAAGAGTTGAACATAGCTTTATTGCCAACAGTACAATATAGTCCTGCTTTGAATGGAGTAATAGAAGGATACTTTGGAATAGTAAAATCTCATATATTTATTGATGCAACAACACAAGGAGATTATGCAATAAAAGACTCAATCGAAAAAGAATGGGAATATTCAACTCTCCAATATTTCGGTGATGCCAAAAGCATCCAATTATTTAGAGAATGGAGGACTAGAATGCAAGAATGTGAAGCTGACATGCCATTATTTTCAAAACATGTGACTGTAAATAACAATTTTGATGATGAGATTGAAAAACAACTTCAAGTATATGTTGACAGATATATGAATCAAATAGAACATCAAATCAATTTTAAATAAAAATAGGAAAATTATCTAATTTTTTTATTTACAATTAAAAACAAAACAAAACAAAAAACAAAACAAAAAAACAAAACAAAACAAAAAACAAAACAAAACAAAAAAGCAAAACAAAACAAAAACAAAAACAAAACAAAACAAAATCAAAAACAAAACAAAATCAAGGGGATTAGACAAAAAAACCAATTCAATTTTTTCGTCAGTATTCAATTTTTTATTTTTGAGAAGGTTTTTTTGTCCATATAAAATTCGATTGGACAAAAACACTAGTTTTTCATTCAATTTGAAATTTTGAATTGGACAAAAAAACCTATGTACTTTAAAATGAAAATTTCTTTTTATCACTATAAATTATATGATTTTAAATTATACCGGCATATTTATAAAAAAGTAATTATTTTGTATTCACAATATTTTGTGATTTGGATGTGGCTCGAAAATGAATCAACAATATCATGACATTAAAATGTGAAAAACTAAATGAAAAATGTTTTGATGATATTACAACGAATATAATATCATATTTATCTATTTAAAAGCTATTTTTAAGATAAAGTTGAAATCGATTATTTCAATCTCTCAGAAAATAAAATAAATAATAGTTTTTTTCATATTTTTGAGATTTATACTGTGAATATTTTTACAATAACTATAAATACCAGAGTATGCATAAAAAATGATTAATAATTTGATTCAATTATTATATCAAAAAAACTTATAAGTCTGAATGAATAATTGAAACCATTATTTAAATGATTTTAAAATGGTTAATGAAACCTATTTTTACTGAATGTATTGAATAATGTAAAAATTATAATCTTTTTCAAATTTTAATAATGAAAAGCAGATTTTATAAATTTTTTTATTGTATAAATACTATATGAAGATTTTTATATACTTATATATAGCAGATATTATATAAATATTTCATGATATTTAAAATTTAGTATTTGAGAGGTTTCATATTTTGAGAAAAAATAAAATATAATTATTGAAAATATTTCTGATATTTTGAATTAAAAATTTTGGTAAATAAAAAATATTAAAACTTTTATATCTTTTTTACTAATTAAAATTTATTAATTTAAAAATAAATTTAATCAAAAAAAATTAAAATTATATTTGTATTTTAGAAAAAAATATCTTTATTATAATTAAATTATTAAAATCTAAAGCATGAATTTAGGAATATCGTTAATCTCGCATTGCCAATGAAATTATTGTTCAAATTTTATTCAAAAAAGAATATATAAATTATGTGAATAAAATAATTGACTGATGTTTGCATACTAAACAAGGATATGATTATTTCTTTAAAAATAATATTTGAAACTTTGAAGAATTATTACCAAAAGTGAACTCAAGTGCAAAGAAGATAGGCCATAGTGAGAATTCTTCATTATTATCCTCATAAAAGTACTTCCAGCGCAATTTGTGTAGAATAAAATTAATTTTTCTTTAGGATTACTTATGAAATAGTTTAATTTTACAGTTTTAAGTGTTTATTAAATCACTTTTCTTTATTTGAAAACCGTTCTTAATGCATATCAACAATAATAAGTAATAAAAAAATCTCTCAGTAATGGTAATAAAAACGTCTTTCAGTTGCAATTAAAATGGTTAAACTTTAATAGTCTAATCCGAAAAATTTCTTTTGAACCTCTTCATTCATTTTTTTACGATTTGTTTTTTTCACTCCTTTAATCATGATTTGTTAAATTTGGTAACATTAACCTAACCTGAAAAAGATGTAATATGATTTTAATAGCTGATATTATTAAAATTGGCTTTCTTTCCAAAAGTTATGTAATAGTTGAAATGTTCAAAATTTTTATCATAATCTTTAAAGGACTTGATGCTCATATTTTATGCAGTTCTTTATCGACAAACCTCGGTGGTCTTTTATTCTTTTCAAGATTATGTAATAATTGTAATGAGGTAGATAGATATGACTTTATAAGTGTATGCTTGCAAAAGTTGATGGAATCTTCATAAGCATCTCAGAATCTTTTATTTTCTTATATGGAAAAAATTTCCATATAAATTTATTCATATAATTAATAAAACTAATTTCTCAAAATATTAAAACTCTCATTTAATTCAAAATCTTTAACCTCAGATACTTCATTTGTTTACTTACAAATGTATTGTTTCACATTTTTTCAGAAGCTAAACTTATTAACATTTCTTCGCATCTATAAAATGACATCGGCTTTTGTTCTCCGATGCATTCAGACTTTTTTGATATCATTATGCATTAAATCTCACAAAGTTAAACCAGTAGACTCACTATCGAGTAAATCACATTATAAAATCACATTCAAAACAAAATTCTCACCAGTAAAAACATTATAGACTTCATTTTAATCATGTTATTACTGGTTAAATCAGCGTCTCTATGAATTATATTATACCTAAAATGAGAGGCTTTTTGTGAAAACCATATAAATGGTTTATTTTTATATATAAAATTTATTCCGAATTGATATTGATGAAGATTTTCTTACAGAAGATGAATAAGATATCTATATTTGTAGAAAAAAACAATATTTAAAATGTATAAAAATCGAAAAAATAAGAATTATCTATAAAGATAAGAATCTTAATGGATTGAAAAAGGGTATGAAAATGCAGGAGAATGCCTTCATTGAAAAATAATAGTAAATCAAAGAATTTTATGGCAGAAACATAATTAATCTCGATTTGACTATTATTATTAACCAATAACATTGGTAAACATCACTTTTTTATATCATCTAAGATATATTTCAATGATTTAATTTATTTTCAGATTCTTTTATTTAGTTTTGCTGTTGTATATTCTCTATTATTTGATGAATTAATGCATTTTTTTATATTTTTGTATGTATCATTGTAAATAAAAATTTTCATTTAATTTTATATATTAAATATAATATAAATTATGTTTATTCTTTTATATTTTCATCATTTTTTGAATTTAATAATTTAAATTAAAAGATAATGATAGTTTTTTTTTACTCAAAAAATTGAATTGTTTTATTTAAAACTTTTTGTTAAATATTTATTCAAATATATATTTCACTTATTTTCTCATTTAAAATAAATTATTTCTATTAAAAAATATTTCAGTGATAATATACCTAATATATAGAATAAAATTTTCAATTTTTATGATTAAAAAATGAAATTTATGAGATAAATCATCTTGATTATTATTAATTTCATTATTTTATCAAAATTACATGCATTTCAATCATTTATATTATTATATTTCATTGCAAAATATTACTTTTGAGAATAAATTCCTTTCAAAAAAACTAATATGAAATTTGAGCCAAAAAGTCAGAATAAAATGGAATTTTACAATTAAAAGATGACTATATGATAACAAAGAATAAATAGACCAAATAATTCTTATTATTATTATTATACTTCAAATATTCAATTTGAAATTACAAAGTTATTTCTGAATAAATAGTTATAATATATTTAAAAAGGAGATATAATGAAAAATTCAGAGTATAATAGCATTTCAAACTTATTGATCAATTTAATGAATAATGATCTCAATTAAATACCCAAAATATATATAATTTTGCTTTAAATAAAATTTTTAATTTATTTGAATTTATATAGTTGGAATTAATAATGGTCTTTGCATATATTAAATGAAATATTCATATTTTATTTGTGACCATATTCCTCTCACAATTTTATTCTATTCAATTTATTTCTGAGAAAATAAAATATTTAAATATTAAAGAATAAAAAGAAAAAGAAATATATTTTGGCATTTATGCTTTTAATGTTAACATAATATAAATATTGCTGGTTTTGATGCGAAAAATTTTTATGCTTAAATAATTCTTTGATTATGTATTTTTTGGAATGATTATTGCATGATAGGAGCTCAGATATTTTTTGTATGACTATTTGTAAAGGAATATATATATTTTTGTAAACTTTAATATATAGCATTTTTCGAAATCTTTAATTTGATTATAATTTCGCATAAAAATGCATAATTTCATTTTCAAAAACTAAGTTATATTTATTTATAATCGAAATTCCTGGAAATGATTGAATTTTATGAACCTTAATTATATCCAATTTTGATTTTTTTAAATTTTTTAAGTATTACGGATTATGATTTAAAAAATGAATTGATATCTTTATATTCATAATTTATTTTTAAATTTAGTTTTTATATTTTGTTGAATTTTAATTTCAATTTCAATTATTTTATCATTCAAATTTTTTTGGGTATTTTTGTCCAATTCAAATTTCCAAATTGAATGAAAAACTAGTGTTTTTGTCCAATCGAATTTTATATGGACAAAAGTACCTTCTCAAAAATAAAAAATTGAATACCAACGTAAAAATTGAGTTGGTTTTTTTGTCCTATCCCCCAAAATCAAAAAAAAAAAAAAAAAAAAAAAAAAAAAAAAAAAAAAAAAAAAAAAAAAAAAAAAAAAAAAAAAAGGGGATAAATCAAAAACGCCTATTCAATTTTTTTCCAACTACTCAATTTTTCACTTTTTCTAAAGGCGTTTTTGATCAATATTTTTTAAAAAAATCAAAAACGCCACATTTGACCTTCTGCCAGGTAAAATTAAAAAACTCGTTTTTTCAAAAACGCCAGGTTTTAAAAAAACAATTATAAATTTTAATGCAATTTAGAAAAATAAATTATTTTGTTACCGGTATTTTTTTAAGATCATTTTTAATCTTTGGGAGAAATATTTTAAAAATTGGGAATAATCGACATATGATATAAAGATATTAGATTCAAAAAATAAATTATATCAAGTATAAATGATAATATTTATTGAATATTACATGAAAATCAACTAGGCTGACTTTGAGTAAATTTTGAAGAAATTCATTTTAATGGGTTATTATATCTTTTAAATGGAAAATATAAAAAAAGAAAATTTTGCAATATTTTGGTTATAATGAAGCTTGATTATCAAAATATTATAATAGAATTAAAAAAAGCGTACAGCTGTTTCGGAAATAGATTAGAATTTTTTGGAAATAAAATAGTATGATTTGAATGGTTTATAAAACCGCTAAAAAATTTTTGGAAATAAAATATTTTTTTTTGGAAATAAAATAGTGAACGATTATTTTGCATTCAATTTCCAATATTTTTGTTGTTGAAAAACATATAAATCAGAAGCAAATATTAATTACATCTAAATAATCCTTTGCCAATTTATTATATTTTGCCAGATGTTATTAAAAAGAAACTTTATATTTGATATTTCACCGATTGCATAATATCTTTTTTAAATTATATCCTGGATAAAACAAAAAGAAAATTTCTTTTCATATTCGATATAATAATCAATAATAATCATAAATAAAGTGATTTTTTCATTAATGAAAGAGTTTTTTCAAATTATACATTATCATCAATTTTCATATTAAAAATCATAAAAAATGCATAATTGTCAATAAATTGAAGATTTTATTGAGTAATTTTGGATGAAAACAATATTTCAGTAATATCATATTAAAAAAACAATAACATACTCTATGTTTCATATTGAACAGTTAAAAACAAAACTCGTGTATATATTAGCATAATAATGTGTAAAACGCCATAAAATTTCTTTAATCTATCTTTTAATTCTGTTTTTAAGTATGATAAAATTGAATATAAAATGATCGTTCCTATTTTATTTCCAAAAAAAAATATTTAATTTCCAAAAAAATAAAACGGTTACTATTTTATTTCCAAAAAATTCTAATCTATTTCCGAAACAGCTGTATTTTGGAAATTATTTGAAATTTCCAAAAAATTGTTTCTTTTTAATAAATTGTATATGATTGCGTTTTTATCAACATATAATATCGAATTCCAAGTGAAATATAGCTTTTTATATATTAAATTTTATATATAAAATGGTTTTGTTTTTATGTTTTATTTTTCATAATATAAATCTATTTTTAATTGTTTATTTTTTATTTATATTTATATTTATTTCCGGTAAAGTATTCATATTCATAATATATTAAGATATTGATACATTTTAATTTGAAAAGGTTATTTTTTTTATTAACAATATTTCAAAGAAAATTTTGAATTAACAATTAAAGTATCATAAATTTGATATAATAAGTATTAAATATAGTGTAATATGTATATTTGTATAATATATTTTATATAATAATTATAATATATATTAATACCTATATTAAATGTTATTTAATAAGATATTTTAATTTTATATTTTGAATAATTTTTGCCGCTAAAGTCAATCTACCCATATTTGAGAAGGGAAAAATTGAGAAGATTCTGAGGAATAATTGTGGTTATTCACAAGCATTGATACATAATAAAATTTAAATATCTCTAAATATTTTTTGAATAAGTTTTTTTTTTGATCAATAATACTTTAAAAACAGTATCATTAAATTTTACAATAGGTTAAAAAATGAAAATACTTTTTTTTTTAGATGAAATAAGATGATTTTGTAAATATATAATTAATAAGGCTTTAATCCAAAATTATCAATTTTATTTTCACTTATAATATATAATTACGCGAAAAATATTTTATTTATTAAAGAATTCATGAAATTTAAATGAAAATCCTTTGCTTTCCTTTATATAAAAAAGATTTACTTAACTTAATAAGATTATCAACTATATTTCTATGCAAATATTATTATCATTTATAATTTTATGAATTTAATTAGTTTTGAAAAGTTTGAAATTACAATACATTTTTGATCTTCACATGATATTTGGTAAAACAACAGTTATGTAATATTATTCTCATATATATTCCTGTTAAAATGATATTATTCAGATAATTGACTAAAATATATAATCATCTCGATAATTTAGATAAATTGAAGATATATATTAAAAATATAACTATTGTTATTTATATATATGCCTAATATCAAATTAAATAATAATAATAATATAATTTTTAATGAGAAATTTATGTTTTCATTCAAAAAATAAATTGAGAGCTTTATAAGATTGACCTAAAAATATAAATATATGAATATGTATATTATTTTAGCATAATTTAAACATATAATTGATATGTATCCAATCACATATATATATATAATATATTTAAATTTTAAAATTTCAAAGGAGAAACTAATAGAAAATACTATTTTATTACTTTTTTAAAACATTACATAAAAAATATATAATAATATCATGAATCTCCATGTAAACAAAAAAATAACTTAGTTTTGATTCATGTATATTCGTTCTATTGTACTTTCTCTTTTATATTAGCATAAATGAATGATATTCATGTCATTCTGAATATATATTACCTTAAATTTGAGATATGCAAACACTTTTTTTGTATTGATTCTTTATATTTCAACATGAAGAAGAAAAAACTGATGGTGACCAAAATAGTGCAAGTATGTTCATTATATATAATATAGTTATGAATGTTATAAAGACTACAATTTAATTTTTTCCCATCATAATAATGAGCGAATTAAAAACTCTTTATATATACTTAAGGCATGCAAAAGGAAGATATTATTGGTATAATTGGAAGGGTAATTATTAGAAAGTACTTCTTGAGGGGTGAAATTATAAAAGATAAAAAATTAAGCTAAGGGCAATGGTTATGATGTTGGTATTTGATTTTAAAGATATTGGGATTTTATGTATGAAATTGATAAGTATAGAAAAATACCGCCTAACAAGAATTAATGGCAATATGGGCTGAGGTTGCTATTTCCCCTAGCCTATACTTCTTCTCCACAAGTTCAGCTTCACGAATCTTATTTAAGAATACTCCAAAAGCTCACACTCCTAAAAAAAAAAAAAAAAAAAAAAAATGTTTTATAAAAAGTAGGCGCACAATTGAGGCATCTTTAAAAGTCATGAATATACAATATAATAAAAAATAGAATAATTTCTCAAACTAAAGTGTCAATTGGGACATTATTATCATGTATTTATCTAAAAGATTTTGTTGGAGTATTAAGCATTAGTCTAGCGTTAGAAAAAAAAGAGTATCATTATGATGAATACCTTTGTTTATTTGATCTAAAAGCCAAGAAATGGAGAATATTGTAAGCTAGCAATACTAAATATATATCAAGAAGTCAGCAAAAGCATAAATATTTTATAAATTTCATTGCTTTTCTTTTTGGAGGAAAAGAGATAATATGATTTTGAGATAGTAAGAGATTGCGCGCTTTGGACTTTTTTGCAGTTTGAACATTTTTAGAAGCTTATTTAACCGGATTTCTCAAAAAGTAAATTGAATACAACAATAGATAAACTTTTTCAATACAAATTGCACTATATAACAGCCTGTAAGCCAAAAATTCAAGCTTTAGTGAAATAATACATTATACATTTTATAAAAAGTATAATATATTCATTTATATATATATATATTATTTTGTTATTTTATTTTATCAGAAATTCGTTTAATTTTTCTCAAAATATCTAAGTTTTTTTTCTTTTTTTTTTGGCTTTCACAAAAAATTGAGAATAATGTTTGAATATTTGTATACATATTGAAATTATAAATCATGATTATCCTTATTTATGCTTAAAAATATCAATTTAAAGTTAAATTATAATTTTAGCAAACATGTTCATATATGATTATATTATTGAACCGCGAGAACTCTTTTGACTTATTGATATAGCTGACTTTTTTTCAATAAGACACTCATTTTTTTAAGGAAATTTTTATGAATAATATATATATTCATTAAAATCAAAAATTTAACAAATAACTCGCTTTGCAGCAAAAAGATAGATATTTCAAAAAAATCATTTGTTTTTCGAAAAAAGTAAAAAACAAATATATCTCAAAAAATAAAAGTATTTATGTTTTTATTTTTATAATTTATCCTTATTATAATATTTATATTTTAGATTATATTTTAATCATTTCTTACTTTTCAATAAAGAAGGATAAAATTATTTTTATATCAAATCAATCTTATACTACATTCAAAAAAATCAATGTGATTTCACAAAATTGTATTAAATTTGTTTATATTTTAACCTTTATTTATGTTTTGATTTTTCTTCTAGTTTTACTTTGGAAAATAGGTTATTCTCATGAAGAATACCAAGATAATGCTTTTTTATTGGGTTCCGAATATAATTCTAAACGTTTTTAAATGCGTTTAGGTTTTTTTTTTACAATTCTACGAAATAAACATGTTTATCTATTTGGTATTTTATTAATATGCGCATTTACTATCTATTTTGCATTATAATACGTTTAGTTTTTTGATCAAAAAATTTTAATATCGTTTAAAGTTATAAATTCTTAACAAATAATAAATCTTTATTTACCCCCTTCTTTAAAGGGTTTTACATTTCTAGTAATTTTTTATTGGTTTGGCTGAATAATTATCAAAAACTGAAAACACAAAATTTCATAAAGCAGTCATTATTTTTTTAATTTATGAAAAGCATATATTTAGAAAACAAATAATTCCTCATGTTATTTTGTGTAAAAAAAAAGATAATTCATAAAAAAAATGATTTTATTTATTTCACAATTTTTCAATGCATTCAATTTTTTTTCTATGAAAATAAAAACATTTTTATATCTTTAATTTCTCCAATAAAAGGCATAAGATATAAATAAATTACCAAAGTGCATCCATTTGTTTAATATGCTTCATTAAGATCATTTATTATTGAAAAATTTTTTTATGAATTTAAAGTACCTATTTGAACATTTTCTACAAAATTTAATTTGCATATTGATACTTATTGGAAAATATAACACACATATACATTTAAAGAATAAATTAAATCTTCTTTTTCAAAATCTGATAATTATTTGATCCTTAATAATAATATATTTTATTTAAATTTTCGCTTTTATTGATTATATAAATAATATAAATGAAAAAATATATGTGAAAACATAAAAATAGAGTTTTTTTAAAAAGTCATATATTTACTGATTTTGAGTTTTTGTTGAAAATAAACTAAAAAACACATTCATTTAAAATATAATTTTTATATATTAATTTCATTTTTTAATAATAGATATTTATTTTTTTTAATGCAATATAAATGTTCTAATATTTTTTTTTTTGAATGAAAATAAAAACCTGGCGTTTTTGAAAAAACGAGTTTTTTAATTTTACCTGGCAGAAGGTCAAATGTGGCGTTTTTGATTTTTTTAAAAAATATTGATCAAAAACGCCTTTAGAAAAAGTGAAAAATTGAGTAGTTGGAAAAAAATTGAATAGGCGTTTTTGATTTTTCCCCAAAAAAAAAAAAAAAAAAAAAAAAAAAAAAAAAAAAAAAAAAAAAAAAAAAAAAAAAGTAAAAAAACTAAAAAAATTTTCTTCTATTTCTTTTTTTTTAATAAGTTAATTTTATTTTGTGTCAATTTTTGAAAAAATCGCATTAATATGTTATCTTATAGAAGTAATTTTGCTCCACTTGAATGTCGAAATGGCTCCACTTGAATGTCGCTATGGCTCCACTTGAATGTCGTGGCCATTCAATTTAAAAATAAAAATATCTTGGAAAATTCTATATTAACCCACAAATATTATATTAAAATTAGTATCTTTATTGGCCAAAAATTATTAGTATATCTTTGCTAAAAATGCAACTTTTTTGAATGTGTGCAACCAGATAAATATAGAAAATATGCCGCTGGGAAATTGAATGCCCTTTCAAAAAGTCCGATCATAAAATTGAATTGGACGCCACTTGAATGTCGTTAAGACGCCACTTGAATGTCGCAACCTGTAGAATTTTTTGAGCGGTAACTTTTCTGAGGAGAAAAATTCAATTATTATTTTACTAGGCTTTTGTGCCCATATAAAAAAGTGTCCATTTAAATTCAAAAAGTGAGCTCTGGATACAAAATTTTGTTCGTTATTATTTGAGAACTTTTGAGTGTCCAAAATATCCATTTGGACACATTTATTTCAATTTTGGATACACTCTTAATTTTCAATTAATTAATTCCAATGAATTAAATGGATATTTGATCGTCGTGGTTAAAAAATAAATGAGATTGTAAATACTATTATACATAAATATTTATTTATATTGTTTAATATTTTTATTAATTTATTATTTAATCTATGTTATAATATTATTTATTTGATTTGTAAATTACAAATTCTTAAATTTTATTCAATATATTATAATATTTTTTATATTTTTTTTTTATTTTAAAAAAATGTTTTTATATATTTATATAGTAATGAAATTATGAAGAAATAATACATATAATAGTAGTATATACTAGTCGGTTTCCGCGGGGCACGGCTGCCCACACGTCAACACGAACTAGTTAAAAAAAAAAAAAAAAAAAAAGGGATTAAATTTATAGACCTGGTCTACAGACCGGAAACTTTTTCAGAGGATAAATGGTCGAATTTATGGATCCAAATTTCTCAAAAAAAAAAGTTTAAACAAAATGAACAAATTGAAAATAAAATAAAATATAATAATAAATTAATAGATTCCTTAAAAAGTCCCAAGTTCCTTCATTTACGAAATTAAAAAAAGAATTCCGCCCAGCAAAAATATAAAAATTTGCCTGCATCTGATGATCAACTTTTTGTAAATAGCTATTAGGCAGGGATTATAGCAATCTGATTCTATGTACACAATTATGCTTTTGAAAAAATTGAGGTCCAATTTTAAAAGCTGTAAAATATAAAATAGTTTATGAGCATGGAATAATTCCTGCAGCAGTTGGTGATGTTACATATTATTAAGAGTTCTGATATACCGTTAAAAAAATCATGGTATTAATATCGATACATTTTTCAATATATCAAATGAAGCAATTTTCAATGATAAAAGATTTAAATTCTAAATGAATAGAAGTTAAATAAATTAAAAAACACATATTGCATTACCATAATATGCAAATAAAGATATGAAGATAAATGTGTTTTTGAAATGAACGATTAAAGAGCGTAATCTGGTAGAGCAGTATGTGTAATTAACTGCCCAAATTAAAGAGGAGCTTTAAGAAGAAAAATTATCTTCTGAAAAAAAATTGTAGATAAATTAAAAAAATATGTTGAAACGATCTATTTGTATTTGATTAAATACTACGGATTTGGGCCTATCCATTTAAATTTAAGTTCAGATACACAAAATTTGACTTTTTTTAGTCAATCAATTGACCGCTTGAAAATCATTAAAACGTGCATGCATTATTATTTTCATAGAATAGTCGCAGGTGACCACAAGTAGTTTACTTTGAAATATATTTCAGTTGGAATATGCAGAATTCTTCATAGAAATGAAAAAAAGATTGTAACACTTATATTGGATCATCATAAATTTATTATTATAGATCTTATGCTACAAGATACTACTGTATTTATCTACAAAAACATTATTATAAATAAAAATTTTGCCAAATCAAATATTGCCACAATATATTTATTAGATATGAAAATGATTAGGCTGTATGCTCTAAACGTCATCCCAGACATAACCTCATATATTGATATCATTAAGGCCATACAATTTTTCATTATT
This sequence comes from Tritrichomonas musculus, assembly GCA_039105265.1. Classification (NCBI taxonomy): domain Eukaryota; phylum Parabasalia; order Tritrichomonadida; family Tritrichomonadidae; genus Tritrichomonas; species Tritrichomonas musculus. The sequence continues at coordinate 631,159 of JAPFFF010000049.1, forward strand.
TATTTTGGTATTTTTTGTCAATATTCCAAAAACTGGCGTGGGTTAAAAGAAGGAACCATATGACAAAAGTCTGGACATATAAATAAATAAAAATTGCTAGAAAACTCCACTTAATTATGTATATTTGATTGTACTTTGTCATAATGCGTATCTTGAAGTGCCTCGTAGAATCAGAAGGAGTATTATATATATATTATATCAATATGATAAACATGACTTCCAAGAATTTGTTCAATGTCCACTAGATTAATTTTGTTCTATCTGTAAATGAGATTTGTTCTTTTAAAAGGTTGACAATAAAATTTCGAAAAAGCAACTAGAACTTCAAAAAGATAATGACACTATATTCTTATTAATTAAAATGCAAGGCTGATTTAGAATTTTAAACACTAAGAACATAAAACTCAAAGATATAAAAACATTTAATATTACATTTATCAAAGACTCCTAGGTGATATAATTGGTGTGGTTAAGTTTGGGTAGCCATTTAAGGCACACAATGTAGTAGTTAAGTATAGGCTGGGATTCGTACCTCTCGAAGCGTGTAGGCTGGGGTGAGGTACAAATCACAGCCTATACTTAACTACTAATGTAGCGAATACTACTCAAGTTCAAAAATCGCAAATAAATCATTGATAAAAGATTCATACAAATCGATGTCTTGATTTATAATAATATTCGTGATATCATAAGAAATAAATTTTTTTGTATTAATATATTCTTTTTGTTGATGGTTCTTTGCTTATTATAATTTTCCATTCGCATAGTCACTATACAATCTTGCAACTAAAAAATTATGAATGATATCATAAATGAATAATTTTAAACAAAGATATATAAAGAAATGATCTTTTTTTATTATTTTTACCTTTTATATTTATATTAAAACTATAAATTTATGATTTCATTCTTTTGAATAAAAATGGTAAATAATTTGACCTTTAATATTCTCTCCAAAATAATATATTTATTTTCTAGGCAAAGAAATGATTTTTAAAATTAATAAATTATAAATGCATTTATCATTCTTTAAATATTATCTTTTGCCTTTAGTATAACAATTTTTGTAGTCTTTTTGTTAAATAGTTCGTTTAACAAATAAGTCGTTTATAAAATAGTTCGTTTACATTAATAACCATTTACTTCACTTAAATGAATGTTTGGACTCCGGAATTTCTCAATAAACTGGCTTTTCCTTCCAATGCCGAACTATTTAATTATCTCAAAATTGAAGCACTTAAAACAGGATTTGTCCTATGCAGTCGCTCTTCCCTAATTGAACCGTATGGCCGCTTTTATTGTTCCAAAGGCCGGAAGACAGAAAAAGCAACAAATAAATGCAATTGTACTTTTTCAATTTGCTCAACTCCAGAAAATAGAGATGGGAAATATTATTTCGTTGTAAGAATTGATTCCTCATTGAAACTTGAACACCAAAACCATCAACCAAATCCAAGACTTTATACTTATTTATTATTGTCTGATGATATAAAAACTAGAATCCAAATGTTTCATGATGCAGGAGTTAAAACAACTCAAAGTCAAAAGATTTTATTGAAAATGAACATAGAAAACATATCCACATTACAGATTCAATCAGTCATAGAAAGAGAAACAATTGAAACATTCAACTTGGAGTCAGAAGAATTGGGACAATACATGAAATCAAAAGGTGGCATTACTCATTATTTAGATTTACCTTCAGATGATGGCAATACTACCAGAATTGCTGTGTTAACGATTCATAAGGAAGAACTGGAAAATTTGGCCAACTTTGGTGATATCATTTTTGTAGATGGCACTCACTCAGCTCTTAAAATGAAGTGGGAAATATTACCATTAACCTTAGTAGTAATATTAAGCACAGCAGTCAGGTTTAAAGACCAAACTACTGGAAGGCACATACCTTACTTTACAGCGCGGCTCTCCGCGCTTAGGTCAGGTATGCAAAAAACAGTAGTGTACTTTTTATTGTTTTCAGCTGTGTTTCCATTACCGAACATACATAATTTAAATAATTTTCTGAAATTCCCAGCAAACTCCTCCAAAACCCTACCACATCTACAAATACAAATTTCTGAATTTTGGGCTATCTACCTTACATAGAAGATTACAACATGCGCAATAGGCAATCTACAATTTCACATTTTAAATTTTACATGATGAAACACGAAAAACTGACCTTCCTAAGATAGGTGCACAAACATGAAAACCCTAGAACGATTTTTGCAAAAAATAATATTCACAAATGATATCACCATCTCTCATCACAAACGAGAATCACAAATTTATATTTCTTTTTTATTTTTCATTTTTCATTTTTTATTTCCATTTCACAAAACATGCGAGCACCAAAAGTATATGAGTATGTAAACAACCTTATTTCTATGTTACCAGAGCCAGAAAAGTTTCGTAATTGTGATTTCTCTATACTCTGTGAAAAGTTCCCCTTGATGATGAACATGAATAATTTTCGTGCAAAAGTTTTATACATAAGTCTGAAGAACACAAATAATGAAACTCTGAAGTTCTATCCTGATAAGATCACAGAACTGGGATTAGAAAACATAACAATAACAACAAACTTACGAAGGAGACTAACAATGAAAGCACAAGAATTTTTCATAAATGGTAATACAGAACCACAAGAATACAAAGGAAATGACTTTTATCATTATAGTTTAGAGAGAAAAAGTATGTTTACGAAATCCAAAATCAAAGAACTTAGACAAAAATATAACTTAGTTGAACCTGAAATATTTGTAGGTCACCACCAGGAACTTATACTATAATAAATCTGATATCATTTTCACGGACATTTACCAAAACAAAATCATGGTTCTTCATCATTTTGTACCGAAACCACAAATCTTCAAACTCTATTGGTAATGATACTTGTTGATAAACATAGTTTATTTTTTGTCTTGAGAATCCTGAGAAGATAAAGAATGTTGTACAATTTGTCTTGAAATCTGTGGGTATTGATTTGAAAAATTGTACATTTATGTAAACTAGAGAATGTTTATGACGAAGTTGTGTAATGTAGTTTGTAAAATAAGATGATTTTATAAGTTTACTTTTCACAAAATCTTCACAAAAGATAATAGTATTTAAAGGAGAATTTGGTTTACCGAGTTTTTTGATATGCAAGAATTCAAACATCTGCTGAAGTTTATTATTGTCAATTGTTATTTTTGGAGTTGAACTATATTTGTCATATAGTTCTTTCCAAAGATCAAGTTCCTTTAGATATTTTTCAGCATTTGCATCTGAAACAACATGCACAGGTAATTTTATTAAATCTTGTTGTGCTTCAAAAGTACTATCATTGATACTACCATTCTTGCTGATATAAACTATAAGATGAAAATTGGAGTTTGGCAGTCTCGAAATCTGAATTATGTCTCTCAGCATTATATGAGTCTTTCCGCGACCCTGGTTTCCTACCAAAATATTTAGAGAATTGTAGTATGCAAAAATTCCTTCTGCTATTTTTGGCCAATAGAGTAAAATCAGGTATTGAATATGTATCACTTCGTGATGTTGAAAATAAAACAGTCAGTGTATATATCAATCGATTTAAACATCAACATGATTTGCTTTAAATGAAACGAGTGGTAGAATATTACCAGTCGAAAAACAATCAATGAAAATCAATTTATTTTTGATTGTTTTATTTTTAAATCACTTTTTTATCATCAATTCAAAAGGCTACAATGTCAGCAACTAACAACCAAACAGCAACAGTTCAAGCCATCAACAATGATTATGAATATATTCAATATAACCAACATTTAAGAATCATTCATTCAAAACTGGATGATATGTATCAAATGCAATCAATCATAACAGCTTGTCATTCAAATAAACAAGCTAAGCATTGGTTTGAGAACAAATCAACTCGAGAATTACTTGAAAATGGGTCGGTCGGAATTCCGACTAACCAGAAATTATATGAAAATCGTCCTAATCTTCCAAATGAATTAAAAGGAACTTACATTCATCGATTACTTGTCAATCATGTTGCTATGTGGGCATCACCAAAATACACATGGGACATCATGAACTTACTTGATTCTCATTTTGAACGAGAACGCCAACAATTAACTGAAACAATTAATGAACAACGTCCTCGAATGGTTCCAGTCAATAGGGAATATGATTATAAATATTTGATTTGGAAAGAAACAATACCAAATGACAATGACAATGTTATTCTTCATTTAGTCCGTCGTCATAAGTCTAACTTTCGACAAATCATCAATCATTACCGTAATGAAGAAGAAAGATGGTATTTCAAAGATAATTTACCAATAGCGATGAGTCCAAACAAAGACATCAAAAGTATTGTCAAACGAACATTTGGAGCTGCAGAGTATGATATTAATATGTGTACAATAAGAATTCAAACAAGACATCTGGAACAATTACACACACTCATTGATGAATATTTCAATCAATTTCAATCATAAATGAATAAAAATAAATGACTCATTTACATGTTTTTATTTTTGTACTCCAATGAATTGAACAAAAAAAATATAGAACTTCTGGAAACAAAAACCCACAAAGAACCGTCATTCAGTGTTATTATTAAAGTAATATGTATAAAGATTATTAATGTAAAGAGTACGGTGTATTTTGACGGTTCTTTGTGGGAACACGTAAAGTGTTTTTAGTTTTTTGACGGTTCTTTGTGGGAAACCATTTATAATAGTTTTTTTTCATGAATTGTTTTAATGTATACGGGTTGTACATTCTGCCTCTCTTATATTATTATCTTTCGAATCCAGCGGTTGCTTTCTACATTTTCTAGGATAATATATAAAATAATACAGAAAAGTGTCATGTATGTGAATCGAACCTACCACCTTTACAAGGTCTCTGTAGACGCAATACCCATCATGCCATATCATTGCCGTATAATAATAGTTTTCATTTACAGATTTATATTTAAATGGTTATATACTATATTGGTTTACTCTTTTATAGCAATATTAGCGAAAAATTTTTCGAGAACTTTTTCTGAAGAAAAATTATTTTTGACCAGATATGTATTGAAATCATGAATTAATAAATAAATGAACAAAAATAAAATGAAAATCAATCAATTGATTTACTCTTTGAATACAGCTAATGTTCTTTCATCAATGATGCTTGTAATGATACCCACTGTCATGCGTTTTATTTTTGATGTTATTGCTGTATCACCTGAAAGAACTTTCAGCTTATTGTCTTCATTATCGATAAACACCTCATCACCAATACCATAACATGATGAATCATTGACTTTCACAAGATAATCACCATGACTTGAGAATGTGATACATTTATTTTGTTCATCGATTCTCACACATATACCGACATACTCCTTCCATGTTCCTGATGTCTTGACACTACAAATACAATCAGTTGTATCATCTGCTGTTGAAGGTATCCATTCATCACCAAATTGTTTGTAAACCTTACCTGTCATATACACTGGAGAACCTATAACGAAATCATTAACAGAGTTCATTGATGATTCAATCGGAGAGTAATGTGTGATTGTTGTGTTTGATTGCGTACCGTAAATAGCAGCCTTGAATTTTGCTAAATATGCTGGTACCATGATTTGTCTTGAATATATTTGTCTAGCATCTAATAATTCTTGAGTAGTTGTCCAATAATATTCAGCCATTGGGACACTATATGTAAGTGGTCTTCCTGATGATAAATCAAGAATTTCTTCATAATACGCTGAATATTGGAAATTATCAAAATATATAGTTCTTTGATATAATAATATTACTATGTTATGAGGATTTGCAGCTGTATCATAAAATAATATCCTTATTTCATTTCTTTCTGCATGATTTCCGACTATGTATTCCAGTTTAATTGCGTTATTTATAATTTTTAGATATTGAATTGATATATCAGCACCCTCCGTAAATGGACCGCAATCAATTGCACATTTTTTTATTAGTTGTTCTTCTGTTATGACATTTGACTTCAAAGCATATTTATTATCACATTCTGATTTAGTTAAATATTCAGCTAAACATTCAGGTATTTGACATTTAAATACAACTCCAGATAATATTAATGAAGCTAGATTAGTTATTGGTTTCTCATTTTTTTCGAATATACCATACAATTCATTATAATAAAATCTATCGAAATCAGTAGTTTCAAGTGAATTATTTATTAAATCAGCTGAAGTATAAACATTGTTTGTTAATAATTCATTTAATGAACTTTTCAATGCATACTTACCTTCTGCAACTGTTTTCGTTTCATACTTATCTAATTCATAAGCCAATTCATCCTCATCAACAAACTTCTCATCAGCTTGTGCACTAGTATAATAAGCTGTCAAGTCAACAGGTTCTGGTATATCCGTCTTCAAAACATAAGTGTTCGACACATATCTTGCCGAATAAGCGTTTCTGTCTGTTGGTTCGATAGTTTTGGTAATTGAACACAATAAAACTTCTGGTGTTTCACCTGTTCCTGGATTTATTAATTCATGGCTGTCATACAAAAACCAAAGACTTGAATCACTTCCTTCCATCCACATTATCTGAGAGGGTTGTTCATCATCATCGTTATTGTACGAATAATCTACGTGAACATAATGACCAGTATAAAAACTGTCTGATAAAACAATATCCAACCCGTATTGCTCTATCATTTCATGATATGTGTCGTAATCCAAATCAGGAATTGTATTATTGACGATTTTGAATTGAATAGTTGTTTGCCCCTCAATAATTTCTGGGATTTCACTCTTCATTGCTATTTCATCTGTCCCGTCTTCAGCCAAAATTGATATAATATAAACAATTGGTCCTTTACAATGTGTTGTCGAATTTTCTAGCAGTAATGTACCATCATACTTCCAAAACAAACTGTATTTAGTACCTTCAACATCAATGAAGTTATTACACCAATATCCTAGTGAACTAATATTACCAGTTATGAACACATAATCATATTAAATAGCATTATATCTAAATTTGATGAAACATTTTTCATAAACATGATGACAAATACCGTTTTCATCTATACTTCTATCAATTTCGAGTTGATTTAACTTTGTTATACTTAAATCATTCATTTTACGATACTCGCTTAAGTTCGTAGGCTTTGCATATTCATCAAGATTAATCAAATTCATTACTTTAGTTACTGCCATGGATGATAATATATATGATGCTTGTGCTGATAGCGGTTTATCATCATTCAACAATTTCTGTTGAACTTCTTCTGTTGGTTCTTCATTCGGATTCAATTGTAGTTCATTATTTTTGAGTACTTCTGGAATATCTGTTTTCAAAGCATACTTACCTTCTGTAACTGTTTTCGTTTCATACTTATCTAATTCATAAGCAAATTCATCCTCATCAACAAACTTCTCATCAGCTTGTGCACTAGTATAATACGGTGTCAAGTCAACAGGTTCTGGTATATCACTCTTCAATGCATATCCTTTTAATGATTCATTTATTTTTGTCGTCAATGATTCTTCATTAATCAAGTCATCAGGTATATCAGTTGATAAAGCGGAATTGTTGATAACATAATCACGCAATCCGTTAACAGCTTCATTCAATTGTTCCTCTGTGATTCCATGACCGTTTGAACCTCCTACGTTTCCATTCGATGTATCACCTTTGATAACATAATTGTCGACATATCTTTTGATGTATTCGTTAATCAATCCGTCAATAGTATTTGTTTTTGTTATGTGCCCGCTCTGCTCAATCGTAAACATTCAATTTATTAGAAACTAAACAATGTCAAAACAAGACAAAAATAATTCATCTGATAGTTTTGATTTAGATTTGAGCAATATTGATGATGAAACTATATTTGACAGTGAGGTATCTAAACCTGATGATGATGATGAAATAGAAGACCCGATAGATTATTTTAAGAACACATTTCTCAGTACATACAAACTAGAACACCCCAATGATTTAATTAATTTGTTGTATCAAATACAAAACAATGAATATACAGGAAGAAGTGTGGGAAAGATTCGTGAAATGAAAGTCAAGTTTCGTCGATTTGTTTCATTGATGAACAAAATCAATGCAGGTATTAAAAGCAAAGGCAATCAATTCCTTAGTTTAAGAGAGTACACACAAGATAAAAAAAAGTCTTGATACAATTATCAATTACTTCAATATTGTTGTCAACGATGATTTGAATTATAGTTCTGATGGTTTTCGTTCATCACCCATCAAACCACCGAGAAAGAGTCAAACACCACAAACCAACAAAGGAAGAAGAAAGAGAACAAGCATACATGAACCAACACCTGACAGCAATAAACGAAGAACACCAAGAAGAAAACGCATAACTCCGAGTGATTCTGATGAATTACTGAATACAAGTTTTTTGGAGCAAGATGATTCCCTGCCATCAATATCATTTAACTTCCCAGAATTAGAAGAAGAAGATAACCTTTCATCCTTGTTGTTATCTCCTTATGATTTGGTAGATGATGACATTGAATTGCTCAAGCAATTAGGCTATAATCAACCATGGCTCAATGTACTACCAAGATGTTATGAAGCAGCAAAGAAACCACAAAACAAACTTGATGAACAAGCAAAGAAAAACGTTGATGCATTACATCAAACACTTGAAACTATTAGAGATAATATGAAGAGAAACATTGATATAACCAATGAACGAAAATCAATTACAGGCTTATCATCATTCTTCAGAGTGTTTGACACAATCATTAATAAAAAACCTATCAAAGGCTCTGATGTCATACAACCAATCAAACCACCATCAATGAAACCAGTCCCATTTGTGAAACCAAATGATGCTGTTAATAATTTTTATGCATCTAAAAGAGACATGACAGACGCAGACGATTTTTCGCAGTCATTTGTTTTCGATAGAGATGATGGTGATGACCTCAATCAAACATTTACTGATTACGCTAAACAAGCAAATAAACCAAAGAATCATGGCAAGTTCTTTGATGATGGTGATAAAGTTGAATTCAATCAAAAAATATTTAAACCTGGAAATCCATTTGCACAAAAAATATCCGATGATGAAATCAATGCTTTAATTAAAAAAGCTAAAGCAGCAACAGTAAGAGGTAAGCGCGAGGACAGAGATGCACCAACCGTTCTTGAAAACATCGATAGAGATTTCACAAACCTTAACATACAATCACCCGCCAAGAGTTCAACATACTATAAACAAAACTTTCTTGATTTAATCATTAATGGAAATTATAGAATCAAATACATTCCTGCTGCCTCAACCAGAGACCAAGCAACAATTTACTGTCATACACATCTCGACCAAGATGGAAAACCAAAATATCGTTTACTTCCTACAAACGGAATGGACCCAAATGGTGAAGCAATAACAGACCTGAACGGAGACAAGATTGATGATATTGTATTAGTTGATAAGAAAGGAGTGCCACAAGTCATAAACGGTTATAAACTTGTATTTGCTTCTCCTTATAAGAAAGTATGGAAGACTGTTGTCAAATCAGCAGAAGAAAGGAAAGCTAAACCGTTCAATGTTTGGCTCAATGAACAATTCAATAAATCAAAGGATTCCGTAGATTGGGAGAAAGGCGAATATATTATTAATCCAAATAAAGACATCCAGAAATATACAGAATACTATCACAATGAACTCGGTTTAGGAAAGCCAAAAGTCAGCAAACGATTGAGTCCTTCATCATATTGGTCAAGCTATTTCGCAAAGGTTTGGAAAGTCTTCTGGCAATTATTCCCACAATTCAAACCATTAACAAGAATCATTTCATACCTTTCAGTTTCAAATGTTTTGTTTTGTATATGCTTTGATAACAATGTCAAGAAAGAGATTGAAAAAGGCGGACAGCCAATGAACTACATTCAATGGTTGGCATGGAAGAAAATCAACAAATCAAAGTACAATCAAATGATTGGTAAGTGAATGACAACATTCATCAATAATTTGTCAAAGGTCATTAACTTTGAAAACGGTGAATTCAATCCTAATAGGAGTGCTTGGGAAGGAATGCCAATCGCTTTCATTCAATCAATGGAATCATTGATACTATCATACTTAGTAAATGTCAGTATGAATGACAAGCAGAGAGCCCAAAAACTAGCTGAAAAGACTCAATTAGCTGCTGAAATACCAACAGAAGAGATAAGAGAAAATAAAGAAGAATATAATCGAATAATCAACAACTTGATTGATAAAAACTATGGTCAACAATGTGGATATCTCAAATATAAGGAAAAATTATATGCACAGAAGAAAGACCAATTAAGTAAGGCAAACAGATACGATATTGATATATTTCAAGAAGAAGCATGAATCAGAGAATAAAAATAAATGAAATGATATTCATTGAATCATGTTGATTACTTTTATTTTTGTTCACTCATTTTGCGTTTTGGTCTTCGATGTTTGGATGTGATGAGTCTACGTGTTGGACTCAAATCGGCATCGAACGGAGTGATTTCAGTTTTATCAAGTGATTCATCGGTGTTTCTCAATTGATTCCAATATCTCGAATCATTCCAAATCATTAACGGTGAAGGAGGGTTTGGTTGTTGAATGAATGATGATTTGATTCTGTTGGTTCGTTGTTTAGCTTTTATTGATTCAACTTGTCTTTGTTTTTCTTTGGCATACACTTCATATATTGGGTCATCTTGTAATTGCTCAAATAACTTCTCTCTTATTCGAACTCTTCTTTCGAGTGCAGGGTGTTGTTTAAATGTTGGTGGCGGGCTTCTTATGTTTCTGAATTTGCGAGGAATATAATAATCACATATTGGTGGTGGTCCTTCAGTGATGTTAACGAATTTTGGTGTGTTTGGATAGTAATCAGGTGGTTTATATGATGAAGGTCCAAAAAAAGCTTCAAACACTGGAGGTGAATGATTGTTATTCATTTTGAATTCAATAAATTAATAAGCAACTGAATATAAATGATTCAGGTTCAATAACGTTTCCTTTCATGTCTGTAAACCATAAATGATATTCTTTTTTGTGTTGTTCAGACACTCATATTTCCTGTATTTGGTTTGTCGTCTGTTAGCGAGCATTATGAAATGGTCGCAGAAAGGCATGAATTCAACAATATCTGAATGAACCATTAAATCACCGACAATATGTTGATTGACAACAGCCCCGCAATACTGAACAACAATGTACTTCTTGTTGCGACTATAAACGAAATCATCAGGAAGATTAAAATCTTTTGATTGTGTGTGATAGTATCGTTTTGTGATTGCTTGTTTAGCTTTCATTTTGCGTTTTATAAGCCAAAAAGAATATTTTATAATCATCATTCAAAGCATCTATTGATGAACAAACATATTTTGTGTACATGATTGGGACTGTTATTATTGTTTTATTCTTCCGTGTTTTGTTAGTTTGACGTAAAGGATTTAATAGTTTACATTTAACGTTTCCAGACTCATAACAAATGAATTCAGCGAGTTCATTGAACACTCTTCTTCGCTTTTCATGTTTCTTTTCTGTTTTTCCGTAATCTGTGTGAATGAGTATTATATTTTTGGGTTTGTATGACAGAAGACCTTTAAATCGTTGTTTTTGTTGAATCTCTTTCAATTGCATTGATTTCGCTCTTATGTATTGCCATTCAAGGTCGCGGTCGTCTTGCATCTGTTGAGGTGTAAGATAAATGTATTTTGATTGTCGTTTGTCAAGGTATTCATCGGTTTCTTCGTCAAATGATGTGTATAAAGGATTCAATAAACGAAGAGATGAGTGAGGCGTGTTATTGTACCATTCAACCATTTGTTGCATCAATACATTGTTTGTCATTCGTTGTTGTGATTGACCGAAAGCATTTCGTAATGTTCTGATTACTGCATCAACACATTTATGTGCATTCGTGAAAGGTGAATCATCAATGATTAACTTTATTTTGTTTGGGGCTTTGAATTTATTTGACGGTTTGTTTGTTTGATATCGCTCTTCACCGTTGCAATAACTTTTGAATGCATTTGATATGAAAGCCTTTTCACCATCACATTTAATTGTTTCAATTCTGATATTCCTTTTATTGACTAGTTTATCAATTACTTTGATTATGTAAAACTCAGATTTGTAATCAATTGGTTCAACAATTAAGTATTTGGTGTTTACATTGATTAGGACGAGATAAGCTTTGTTTAATGCAAACATTATATCGATTTCGTACGCATACGGTTCAAATGAGAAGTCAGGTTTTGATAGTTTCTTTACTGTCTTCAATTGGTAATCTGGAATATAATGGTCTGTTTTAATGTTTGTGTCTTTGATGTACTTGTATTTAGATTTAAAAGGATAGTTGATTGATTCCTTGTAGTCTTCCATTTGAATCGCAAAAATAAAGATATTATTTAATGATGATTATTTAATGAAAATCAATTTGTTTATTCATTTGCTTGGCTTCCTTGTGGAGATTCGTCATCAACATATTCCAAGCCTTCGAGTGATAGTTTAAAGTAAGAGTCCCTAGTTATCCAAAGTTGAACGGGAGGAGGTCTGACAATTGTTCCGTTTGGTTCAACAACATTGAAATATGTATCATCATCTCCAGTATAGATAGGCATTCCATTGACTTGTATCTGAACGTTTCCAAAACCTCCATCAAGTCCGTCGAATGTATATACTGCACTCGCTCGTTCAGTTTGAATGTTGAAAACAAATGATGTTGCATCACTGATTGTATTGTTGTATCGTTTACCATTCGGGTCATTCTTTGGCATTGTCATCGAATCTTCAAATTCCTTTGTGCATGAAAGAGTAATTGCATCTAAATCGCCAGCCGTTAATTGATTCTCAAAGAATCGTGCACCAATGGTTGAAACGTTTTCGTCTGGGAAGTTCTTTCCACCAATATTCAAGAAACAGTTTTGATAAACTGGGTTTTCAAAGACTGTTAAATCATTATGATGCTTTGGAAACATGATTGATAAATTAGTTGCATTGATTAATGGGATATTCAATGTTGACTTGATTCCGTTAGCTGCTGGAGCGATTGGGAAAGCATGATAATCAACTTTTTGTGAAGGAATGATTAAACCTTGTCTTAAAATGTCCTCAATTCCTTGTCTTGTAGCTTCACAAACACCAAAGCCTTGCATATTAGATTTACAAGCCATGATTGTCATTCGATTAACAGTAAGTGTTGCAGTTTGTTTTGAATAATGAGCGCTCATCAACTTGTTGGCTTCAGATTTAGAAATAAAATTAATGTAAACATTGCCTGCTGGATGCTTTGATGAAGGTATTCCACTTGGATGCTCTTTCAGATAATGTTTATTGCAAATTACTTTGTTATCATCAGTCTTTTCAATTCCGAGCTCTTCAAACTCTTCATCAGTATAGCTGAACATAAATGTAAATGTTTCGAGTGTTTCATTAACAGGAATATTTGTTGAGGCTGGTATGTAATGGTCTATCAATTCATACTTCAATTGATATTTCGTTGGTGTCGGTTCAGGTGTTGGTGGGTCTGGATTGTCTCCAGGTCCTGGAATCACAGCTTGATTACCAATTTGTGTGAATTGATGTTTGAGGTGTCCTCGTGCTTTGATTTCCTTTAGTCTGTTTAATTCTTCCATCGATATTGAATCTTTATCTTCAAGAAATACTTTTGCTTCAGCAACTGTGTAAGGGTCTAATACTGCCCAAACAAGACCAGCGGGACTAACTTGAAAACGAATTGATAAATCACCAATGATTCCGTTAGGGAATAAATCAAATGCTTGTAAAGCAAGTAAATCATCAAATGGAACATTCAAATCAAATTCGACTTCACTTCTTCCTGTGTTCTTAAATGAATTCAAGTTAACATAAACTCCTGCATGTGTCTGTGAATAGTTACTAATGTTTTCCCACTAACGTCGTTTCAATAACCCTGTACCGATAATATTAACTATGTACCAGTTCAGAAAATTTCAGATACATTCAAATAATTGAAGCATAGCATGAACATATATTTTCTCAATTATAGAGTGGTACAATTCTCAATTATAAATTCAATCCATTGAATTTTAAATAAATAATGAAACTTTTTGATAATTTTATAATTCGGTTATCACTTGAAATCAAAGCCAAACAAAAATAACTAACCTCGATTTCTTCCAAAGATCACCATTTTTCTGCCAAGTCCTTTTGCTATTCTTTCAGTACACCCAAAAAATTTCCTTTCAAACAATTTTCAGTCTGATACCGCTCCAATTCTGAATCATATTTGCATCTTTTTACTACATGTTCTAGCAAAATAACTTAAAAAAACTCAAGATAAAGTCATTAAATAAGTATATTCAAACCATTTCAATTACAGAAGGCTGTTATCAATGTTTTGTTATTAAGATTTTCGTCTAAATCAAAGTCAAATTTCCTCAAATGCAAACTTCATATGTTACTACAAGCAAAACATTCAGTAATTTTATCATATTATTTGGTTTATCCTTAGAATTATACGATTATTAAATTATTTTTATTTATATTTAAATTTGAATTTCTTTATCTTTAAATAACTCAGTAAATCTGTTTAATGAGTGATATCGTAAAAAATCATTTAAACTTTTGTTACAAACTTTTTCTAATAAATGCAATAGTAAAACAATTGGGATTCAAAATATTGAATGAGATAATTCAAAATTGGATATATTAATTAAAAAGTTTGTTTTTTTATGATAAAATGGGTTTTATATTAAATAATTAAGATATATCGTTATAATATTTTAACAGATAGTAACAAATAAATAAAATATTAAAATAATAATTTTCACTAGGAAATAAAGAAAAATTGATATATTTTTTAACTTTTTGATAAAATTCAGAGGATGTAAAATAGGTACAAAGTTAATAATTCGGTTCAATATTATTGAGACGACGTTAATGGTCTCACTGTGGGGAAGATTTTTCCCCATGGGGGAAATCCTTGGGGAAATGTAACCATCTCTTTTCAAATTTTTTTTTGAAATAAAAATATAGGAAATATTATGATATGTACTGAAATATTTGATGAATTTTGAAAAATCAAATAGCAAAAGTGCAAATACTGTCTATTCATATATTTATCAACGTTTGGAATTTGCAATTTTGTTTTTCTCTAATAACAATTTATTGCAAATTTTTATGAGAAAATATAAAGTTGCTTTAAAAGTGTTTGAAATTATTAAAACGAAAATTTTTTTCTGAAAGCTTTCGATATTATAAATATAAAGTTATCTTATTAAATACTAAATATCATTTATATTTTTAATTATATATATAATTTTCATTTGATAATATAATAATAAAATAATGTTAAAATGGAACTACTAAGATAGAAATATATAAAACCATATTTTAACAAAATTTTCGATAAATTATGAAAATTCAAAAAAGTGGCAAAAATTCGATACCTACAGTTAACAGTCAAATTATTAAATTCTCAAAAGATGTAATGCATTGCATCAAATATTAATGTAGAGTGTTAAGGTAGTATTCCTTTTATATATAAAGAAATCATCATTTTTCTGAAAAACAATTAAATGAAGGGAAAAATCATATATAAAAAAATGCTATTTAAATAGCATTCAAAATAGAATAAATATAAAGTATTATAGACTAATCTATTAAAAGTATTGAATTATTCCAAATTGTTCATGAGAAAAACTTATTTTAAATTCATTTAAAAAAATGAAGCAGATTTTGTCCCGAAATTGACTTTTGTATACCAACTATATATTTTATGTTGTTGAACAATTAATTTTTGATCGCAATTTTCACGATATTTGGCTTCGGACGTTGATTGCAATTCGCTGATATTGCCATTGAGCGATTAATTTTTGATCATAATTCACTAATATTTCAATTGAGGGATTTAATTTAGTAGTATATATAAATGGCGTTATGTTTTAACGTCCCTTCGGGTCCGTTAAAACATCCCTCCATTTATCGGCCAGAAACGACTTTTTGAAAAGATATAAGGTCACCGAATTTTTTGAGAGCCTGTTTGTCCGGCCAGATAATTCAATAGGTATTTGTCCAGCCATGAGATTGAGAGGTAATTTAGCTATTTAAGAAATTGAGAAGGTATATAGTCTTCGAACTTTTTGATAAGGTATCTGTCCGACCAAGAAATTGAATAGATATCTGGCCGACCAAGAAATCGAGTCTATGCTTTATATGAGCTTTATACTAGGCTGAAATCTATAGCAGTCGACTTTTTGAGAGGCTATCTGGCCGCTTATGAACTTTTTGAAGCCCTATCTGGTCATTGTTCCTTTTAGCTTTAGATACTCAGCTATAAAGCAAGAATCTATATCTGGTCGCCTATCAACTTTTTGAGAGGCTATCTGGCCGCTTATGAACTTTTTGAGTCGACTCTATCAAACAATTCATAGGCTTCTCTTAAAAGAAAAATAAAAAAAAGAATTAAAAAAAGAAATGTTTATTAAGGAAATTGATGATTCTTTGCTTCAAGCTCTAATATAGAGAAGAATCTCTTTTGAGCTAATTCGAATGAATCTTTATAAAGCTCTCTTTGATCCCAATTTTCTCGTATGAGCTCGTTGACCATATCGAGTGATTGCTTAGCATAAATCTTTGCAGAACGTAATGCTTCTTGCGGTGTGAAGATTCCTCTATGAACAAGGCTTTTAGCATTTGGGTACCTATCCATGTATGGTGCTTGAGTGTTCATTTTAAATAAATGAAGTGATGAGCTGATGATATGACCTGACAGGGCACGTCCACTTTTTGAGGGGCAGAAATTCTTACTTTTTTGACAACTTACCGGGAAGCTTTTTGAATAGTTATCTGTCTGACCAAGAAATTTAATAGATATTTGCCCGACCTAGAAATTGATAAGGTATCTGTCCGACCAAGAAATTGAATAGATATCTGTCCGGCCAAGAAGTAGTATACGGTAGGCTTTGGCAAGCCCCAGCCTACCACTACTCCAAGGGCTCCCGCCCCTGGACCCCATTCAAAAAGCCAGCTATTCAAAAAGTTCCATTCAGAAAAAGTTCCTCATTCAAAAAGCCAGATATTCAAAAAGTTAACAATTCAAAAAGTTCTCTATTCAAAAAGTAGTATATAAAATGGCGTGATTTTTTAACGTCCCATGTAAAAAATCCCTCCATTTGTCATTAATGACTACAAAAAAATATTTTCCATGATTGAAATGTACCCGAGACTAAATCCAGCTGAAGAGCAAACACCAATAGCAATTGAATATGCCTATTTTCTGGAAGATGGAGAACAAGACCCTAGCAAACCAAACAGATACTATTTTAATTTCCCACAAGAATGGTGCACATCAAATAGAGGCGAATCAATTGTAGGAGTGAGAAGTGTTTGGATGATTGCAAAAAGAAGAAAATTAGAGTTTGACTTTAGCATTAGAAAATATCTGAGGAAAGATTTTGATGAATTAAAAGCAAAGGCTGAAAATAAAGACTTATCAAATGACCAAATATATGACAAATTACCAGAAAAATCAAAAATAGAATTGACAATACATGTTATATCTTGGCTTTCTACAGAGAATGATTTTAGGAAATTATTTGATGACATAAATAAACAGTTAAATAAAAAGTTTGAGGAATTTAATGGAGCATTCTTAAATAAATATAAAATAACAACTGAAGACATAAAAGAAATTACTAAAGCATATGCAGACATAATGAAAGCATATATTAATCCATATATGGGACGCTTTTATTTTGTGAAGGATGTGATTGCATTTCTATTCAATGCCCCAGAAAAATATAAAGAATACAAAGGGAAAATTAATGATTGGATAAAACAACATAAAGAAAAAATTGTTCCATTATTTCATCAAGATGATGTTAATAGAAGTTTGAATGATTTCCAAATGGATGGATATTATGATTATGATAAGAAAACATTTATTGAAACCATTTATTCACCTCAAAATTTAGAAAGAAATATAGCATATCCACCTTCATATGTACCACCAGATATAGATGAATTTGTAGAGAATCCACAACCACCTCAAGACCCTGAACCAACTCCAAAACCAATACCTGGTGAAAATGAATTTATTAATTTAGGTCTATGCTATGTTGATTTCAAGATTAAATTTATTGATAATGATAGACTAGATTCTAATTATAAGAACACAGATTTTACAGATTTATTAAATTTAGGGGATAAATCATACCAAAACAAACTTAATGATTTTAATGACGAATGGTTTAGAAGAATAGATTTTAAAAATATATGGGATAGGCATTCATGTAAAGTTTATTCATCAATAGCAGAACAGTCAAATAAATATTATTTAGGTAATAGTCAAATGTACTTTAATCCCATTAAATATTTTAAATTAAACTCAACAGACCAAAGATTTTGGGTAGAATTTTATTCAGGTCGCCATAATACAATCCCTGTCATATTACCAAATGGTGAATCATTTGTGATTGAAATACAGTTTTTACCATACAAGAAGATGCTTTACATTTAAATGAATTTAAATGAGTAGAAAACAATATAAAACTATTGAGGAGCTACACCATTTTTTTCCGTGGAGAACACCATCTAAATTTGTCCCTCTAGCAAAACGCTATGGATTCACAGAAGAGGCAGCATTGAATTATTTAAAGAAAGTGGTGCATGATGTTAAAGTACCAAAGGCAAAATTCATGAACATCTATTCGAAGCATTCAGGTGGATACCAAATGGACACATTCATAAATGACAAAACCAAGGATGGATTAAATTATTTGATGTTAATTAATATTAACACGAGAAAAGCATATAGCTATCCAATGAAGGGGAAGGGTGCAAAAGAAGTAGCCAAAGCACTTAACAAATTTTTTGAAGAAGAACCAGATGTCTATTCTATAACATCAGACCAAGATGCAGCTTATTTGTCCAATGATGTATTGCAACTGATGAAATCAAATGATATAATATACAATATAACAGAAGACAATAACCATAATGTGCTAGGTATTATAAATAGATTCATAAGAACAATAAGAGATTTAGTTGGTGAGAATAGATATATTGGAGAACAAGAGATGAATGGTTTAATAGATTCATACAACAATTCTCCCCACAGGTCACTAGACTATAAAATACCAAATGAAATGACAGAGAAAGATGAAAAAGAATATGTAAAAACCAAATCACAAAACAATCCCTATGATTTCAAACCAAATGATAGAGTTAGAATTATTCAAGCTAAGGAACCATTTTCTAAGCGCAGAAATAGGGTCAGCAAGGAAGCATACATAGTTGATTCCAAGACTGGAAATCAATTTATAGTTAAGTCCAAAGATGAATCAATAGATAAATTACCTGGATACAGACTAATAAAAACTCAAAATAAAAATATTGCTCAAACACTGAAGGGAGGCAAGAGAGGAATTGTAGAAAAAATTCTTTCTTATGATGCAGCTAAGAATAAATATAAAATAAAATATAGCGAGGGAACAGAAGATGTAATTCCAGCTAAAAATTTACGAGAGGGTGCACCAACTAAATTATCCAATCTTGAGATGGATTACTGGAGCAAACAAAAAAATATTCCTGAAAAAATTCGCCTGTGGATTTAACCACAAATAAATGTCTAAACAAATAATGAAAGAAGTGGAATCACTAATCCAAAAGACAATGAAGAAAAACCAAAAAGAAATAGAGGGCGCGTTGATGAAACCATTACATCCATCCTATCCATTTAGCACCAATGGAATAATTTTTCTTATAGGCAAACCAGGTGCCGGAAAGAGTTATTGGATATGGAAACACATTTTAATCACAGAGAGATTATTTAAGCATCCATACTACCAGAAAATTATTTTTTGTTCCACATCTGGAAAAGCAGATAAGACAGCTGAGGCTATGAGTAAAAATGTAAAGACACCAATAGTATATCTTAATGAAGCAGAATTAATGGATTACCTAAAGAAGCATCTAAAGAGAAAGATAAAATATTATGCAATGGTAAAGCATGTATTATCAAGAATGAAAGAAGCCAATGAAGAAATGCAGAGGCTAATAAATAAGCACTCTCTTCAAGAAATAGATGATAGAATAGTATATATAGCCAATAAGCTAGTAAAATACCAAACCTCATCATATCCATACAACTCACTGATAATATTAGATGACTGTGCAGGAAGTGATTTATTAACACATAACAACACTGAATTCATCAGATTGTTAACCAAAACAAGACACTATAATATTACTTGTATCATGGCTATTCAAACAATTAGATTTGTCCATATAAATGCCAAAAGATTGGCCACAGATATTATATGCTATAGTGGTTATTCAGAAGAAGATTTTACATCTTTGCTTCAACAAACAAATAACAATCTAAATATAAAAAATACAGTTAAAGAATATTTGCAACATAGAGAACCACATGATAAATTTATTTGCAATATAACAGCCAACAAATATTACTTTGAATGATTTAATTGGTTTTAAATGATTTTAGAGGATAATCCAAGTGAAACAACAGAGAAATATGTTCCTCCTATGACACAATCAGAAGGGATATCAGGTAAATTTATAAAGAGAATTCATCAAGCTTATGATTTATAAAAATAGATTAACAGGAGGGAGACCAATAAATAGATCCAGAGAATGGAAAGAAAAGGTTGATAAATTTAAAAATTGGGCATGGGATAATAAAGGAGAAATATTAAGGACAGGTGGTGAAATCATGGATGTTGTAGCAGATACAACTGGCAATAAATATTTCAAGGGTGGTGCTAAAATAATGAAGGCCACTGGTAATGGAATACAGAATATTGAAAATAATGAAGCACAAAAATTAATAGACCAAATGGTAGATGAAAGAAATAAAAGATTATTTGGAAATAAATATGTAGCCTATTCTGATTTCCCTAGAATTCATTATTCAAGAAAACCAGTAGCATATAAAATATATCAAGGCAGAAATAAATATGTTGATGAAGCAGAAGCAAAATTAGCAAGATTAAAAAAGCAAAGAGAGTATAACCAAATTAAATCTTTAAAAAAAGCTAAAAGAAAAAGGAAAGGAAAGAAGTGAAAACTCAAACAAATTCATGTAATAGCAGGCAAATATAAACATTTTTTTAAAGCTCATAAATGAGCAAAAGAGTGCCTCAAAGCAAAAGATTACAAGTGATACAAAAATGGTTAAATGGTAGAGATGATGAAGAATATGAAGTTTTTCCTACCAAAACAGAAGGAAAATATATAGTTAGACCTCGTAAGGAACCATTAAATAAACCACCAGCTGCACCCCCAAGTGAACCAGCAGCTACTGAACCACAAGATGAAGAACCAACAGTAGAGTCTACAGAGGAACCTCCTGCAAAACCAATTCCTAAAAAAATCACTAGAACAAAATCACAAGCACAATCTCCACAAATTTATTCGCGTAGTGAAGTTGGCTTTGCCAACGATCCAACAATAAACATAGAAATATTAAACCAATTAAAATTATTAGGGGAAGAATTCAAAAATGAAAGGGCTAAGAAAGAACAAAAAAAGATGATTAAAGAAGTGGTGCAAAAACAAATGAGAAAGCAGCCACGACAATTATACCAGTACACTCAGCCACAATATATTCAGGAGCCCAACGACATAGAAGAACCAGAAGAGCCTGCTCCTCCCCCACCTCAAATTCAGCCTCCACCTGTTCTTAGAAGAAGGAATAATATTTTCTCTGATATGTGTTGAAATTTTACTTTATTATTTTTTTCCCATTAAAACACTATGCTAAATAAAGAAATTGAGCTTAGAACAAGTGCTGAAGCATGTACACAAATTGCACAATATTTTGATATAGTTGATAATTGTATTGCATTGAGTGATACAAATAAACAATACACAATTAGTCCACAAACATCTTATTCTCCATCACCTCCAATACCTCAAGGTTCATATACTAGTGTAATCATATCACCTAACACAAATAATACAGCAGATATATATAATGGATTTATTAAAGCAGATATGGAAGTTAAAATTAGAGAAGCTACAGGACAAGAAGTTAAGCATTTAATAAAAGATGGTTATCAATTCAATAAAGTTTGGTTTGGCTTCAAAGATGCAAGGGATGCTGTTGAGAAATATGAAATAGTTGCTAATGGTATCACTATTTATACTCAGAATTTTGGTTGTGAAGAATCATTTTTAACAGCTTGTTGCGCTAATGAAACAACAAAGAGAGCAGATGTTTATTCTAAAGCCAGACATAAAGACATATGGAATAGGAAATCAGGTAGCAGAACAGGATTCATTGTTGATTTTGGAGAAAAAGATGGATTAGAATGGTATGACCAAACATATAAAATCCATCTCAAGATAGACTTAAGAAGATTTCTGCCTCTATCTAATATTAAATACCTCCCAGCATTTGCAGGTAAGATAGAACTAAGATTATTCTTTTCATGTGCTGGAATGGTATGTTGTCCAACTGGTCCTGGAAAAAAGTTTGAACACAATTATAAAGTTAGTTCTAAATATAACTTACCAAGCATTACAAATGAATTTACACCTATGGGAGAAGAAATTAAAATATATACTGGAGATACAGCAGATGACCCAGATAATACATATATTGTTGATGAAGATGGCAATGCAGTAACTGTCAAGTTTACCAAACCTACAGCTGAAAATAGAACATTCATAGTCAGTGAATATAAAGTTACTGACTGCCTCTCTATTATTCCATGTTTTGGTATTGAAGACAATATCTATTCCAGTCTTGTTCAAAGATATTCTGATCCAACACATCCATTAACATTTCCTACCCAAACACTTTCTGTTTACACCACAACTAATATATTAACTAATCCAAATGATAAAACCACATGCACAATCACTCCAAGATTTGTTGATGCCATGTTTTGTCTATTTCCAGAGAAACATACACATCACACTTTTTTCAAGAATCCATTGTTTAAATCATTCCAATTAAATTGTGGTGGATATGGAAACATCCCTGCAAGACCATTTGGTACAACAGATGAATTCCCTGAATTTTTAGAGTATTGCCAGAATGCTATGAACATGAATGGTGAACAAAGTGGATTCAATAAAGAAGTTGTGAGCAGTTTGACATTTTGTCGCAGAGACACAGTTACTAAAAAGCCATTATTTGTTAGGTCAATTGGACTATATCCTAATGATAAGAGTAGCTTCTTTATTGGTCTCCCGACAGAAACAGATAATACTTACCAACAGGGACTTACAACTTTATCTCCAATTAACTTTGAAATAAATGTATCTCAAGATGTTGGAGCTAATACATATGCCAATACAACTCAAACCCCACCATTAATTTGTCTTTTGTTTGATTCATCAATATCTATTCTTGTTCAACCAAATGGTATGCCACCACTTGTCCGCTTAGGGAATTATGACCTCACGTCCAGGGATTAAAATCCTTACCAATATAATTTTTTTATCTCTATTGAAATGGAACAAGCTATAGAATTTGTACCATTTGTTGATTTTCCAAATTATGAAATATTATCACAGTATCCATTTACAATTCGACGAAAAGATAACCATTATGTTGTATCTGAAATTTTAAAAAATGATGGATATTTGGATGTAAGATTAGGAGAAAAAACATATAAGAAGCATGTATTAATAGCTAAACAATTCATTCCAAACGATGACCCTATAAATAAAATAAAAGTGGACCATATCAACCATATTAAAACAGATTACCATTTGGAGAATTTAAGATGGGCAACAATATCAGAAAACAGTAAAAACTGCACCTCACACAAAGGAATTGTTTATGAGTTCGTAGATGACATTCCAAATGATGCTATTGTTATTGATAATTATGATACAAAGAAAGAGCACCATGTTTTTAAGCAAGGAGATTATTATTACTATTAGATTGAAGAGAAAGAGGAGGACATATTTTATGCCAGAATAACTGATAAATTATATCGAGTAATGTATATTCAAACCATTAAAAATGGAATGAAAAGAATTTCATTAACTGACATTAATAACAAAAAAGTTATAGTATACATCCATTCTTTTAAGTTTCAGTACTGCCTAGAGTAAATTTATGTCAAGTTATTATTTTTTTCATTTTTTTATCTTTACAGAAATGCAAGAGCAATTTAAAGTCTATGATTACATCAACAACATTATCTCCCTCGCTGATAAACCAGAGGAATTCAAAGAATGTAATTTTGCTATCCTCTGTGATAAATATCCAATTCAACTATCAAGAAATAATTACTTAGCAAAGGTCATTTATATATCACTCAAGAGTGATTAAACAACATGGAGAATATATCCTGATAAAATCAAGGAATATGAAATTGAGCATATAATACTTATCATCAATTCTAGAAGAAGATTGAATTACAAAATGAATGAATTCTTTGTTAATGGTTCAAATCTAGAACAAAATTATGAAGAGCATAGTTATTACAATTATTCTATAGAGAACGCATCAAAACAAACACGTGCATTAATAGATGAATTGGGTAAAAAATACCAATTAAATACCCCTGAATTATTCATTGGAGAGCATCAGGAGTTAGTTCTAGAGTAAAGGGAATTAAAATTTTTTTGGAAATGAATAAATACAGAAATCCTAACAGTACAATTATTGGAGCAGAAGGAGAAATGTTTAATGAAGGAACCAAGACAGAACATACAGTTGGATTTAATCACTTTGGAATCTTCTCAAATGACAACACATATGCTGTCACATTTAATCCATATTACAATAGGCCACCAATGAAATATATGGAGAATAAACCAGTGAAACCACCTAAATCAAATCAACATATTACCAAACCATTACATGAGCCACCAGTTAGCATTACAGATGGAGGACAGTATATAAAAAAAGATAGAGCTCCCAAAGCACCAACCCTTCCACCATATTTAAATAAACCAGAAAAATTAGGGGAGATACAAGGAAGAGCTGATGAAAAAGATAAAGGTAGAGTCATTTATGGCCCACAACATAAAGTTAAAATAGAGAATATTATCTATTAATTAAAAGATTTTTTTGGGAAACAAATGATTAAGAAACGAGCAAATAATCAAGGAATAAATGCTAATTTATCATTAGAACCCCAAGCTGCTGCACAGTCAACAAGCAATATCAATAACAATATCATCATTAACAAAAGAGATGATGGGAAAGAAGAAATAGTTATTACAAGAAATGTTGAACTAGATGAAAATCCAGAGGATGAGGCAAAAGATGTTAAATATGTCATCCTTGAAACATATGCCAATATATTGTTGAATCAAGATAAGGCTTTGCTATCTAATCTGGTTTCTAAGAATTGTATCATTGTACCAGCTACAGCTTTGTCTAATATTATCAAAGCAATCATAAAAGCAGAATCAGTTGAGGTAGGCCTTGATGAAGATATAGGATGCTGCGCAGGTAAAGCAAATCCAATTAGAAAGATAGAAAATATTAAAATAGTGAATGATAATGGAGAGGTATGCACAGATTTCAAACAAGTATACAATAGAGAATATAATGAATTAATTAACAAATATCATCTGTGTTTGAAATACTGTATTAATATGTAGCTTCATTTTATTTTTTAATTTTTTTCTTCAATGGAAATGACTAATAAATTAGATCTTACACAATTCAACAAAACAGACATTGTAAAGAAACTATCCAAATCTAAATCAGAAGAGAACTTGTTAAATATTTCAGAACTAGAGGTTAATGACAGCTCCGCTGGCCCAGGCAAAGCCTGTGAAATTGAAGCACAAAAAGCAGCATTAAAATTAATTGAGGCAACAGTACCTGAAAAACAAAAGCGTGGCAGGAAGAGCAAATACAATAGTGCGGAAGAAAGATTGGAGGCCAGGAGAAAACAACAAAAAGAATACAGGTTAAGAAAGAAGGCAGAGCTGGAAGAGTTAAAGAAGTTAGCACACTTGGTCAAAGCATAAAACAAAAAAATTTTTTTATGGTTCAGTTGAACTCTTGAATTAAAGCATTTAATCCAATGTTATGAGGTCTATTATTTATGTCCAGCATTTTAACATACTGCTAACTTCTTTTTTTATAAACAGTTAATTCTCTATATTGGTTCCCATTGTAGAACCAAATTTTATTATCAGAATCAATGAAGTAATCACTAAACTCCCATCCATTGAATAGAGTGATTTGTTGACAATCATTTGGTAAGCTATCTAAATAGTTATATTTTTGGCCTCCATATCCATATTTATTTCTGTTATTATCTCTAGTGCTCACCCACCTAAGATTTTTTGTATTATAATTGGTTCTATCATGGTCTATATGGTCATCTATTTTTTTATTAATTGGGTCATCATTATTTATGAAATGTTTGGCCACAAGGATGTGCTTCTGATATTGTTTCCCATTTAATGTTACTCTAATATACCCACTTTGTTTATCAATTGTATTTGTAATTATTTTCTCATTACTCTTTTTTCTTATGTCATAGGGGTATATATTTTTTATCTCATAATCACCATCTGTTTTCAAATCAAACCATTCTGCTTCATTTTCTGTCTCAGCTTCTGGATATACTCTCCCATCATCATAATCAACAGTATTCTCCAAATTCTCTACCCTCTGTTTTAATTCCTTCATTTCATCCTTGAGATTTTTTATTATACCTGCATTCCAATCATCATTTTCTTCCAATGATTCATTTAGTTGTTTAATCTCTGCTTTTAATTTTTTATTTTCTTCTCTAAGTTTTTCAATTTCTTGAAGTGCTTCTTGTAATGTCATTTGATGACTCATTTGTTGTAGAGATAAAAAAATAAAAAAATTATGAAACTCTAAAATAATTCAAAAATTGAAAAAATTCAAAATTTGATTTTTCTCTCAAATACTGGCAGATTAATTTGT
The DNA here is from genome assembly GCA_039105265.1 of Tritrichomonas musculus. Lineage (NCBI taxonomy): Eukaryota > Parabasalia > Tritrichomonadida > Tritrichomonadidae > Tritrichomonas > Tritrichomonas musculus. The sequence continues at coordinate 658,016 of JAPFFF010000049.1, forward strand.
TGATACGAAGATGATTTTCTAAAACAATTGGCACCATCAAGAAGATTAAAAATTATTTCCTCTCCATTGTACATCCTTTCATATAATTCTTCTACTGTGATTCCCATTCGTTTTGCTTTGTTGAGAATACATTGTTTTGGTATTCCTTTACATCGCACATGTAATCCTTCATTCCCTTTTTCATCAACTAATATATCCAGATAACTCTTCTTTCCAAGTGCTATTAATTTTCTAGAATGTACACCACCAACAGCTCCTTCAAATACATCCCAATCGCAATGGAACTGTGTCATCTTTTTACCAATTAATTCTCTTCCATATTTTTTCTTAAACACCTCTGCAATCCTTGGTACATCTATTTCTTTAACATGAATGGAATCAGTATCTGTATAATAAATATCTATTCCATTCTGCTCTGCTGAACTTATAACTCTATTCATCAAATGCTTACTCCATGACAAAACGCTAGCACCAAAATGTGGTAGATTGAAATGATTATTTATGGGCTTCACTTTTTTAACATATACATTATCAATTGACTTATTCTCTATTATCTCCGTGATATAATTATAATTCTTCCAAATATATTTGATGGCTTTATTTTTTGGAATGCATTTTGTTTCTGTTGTGGTTGCTTTTAATATAGATTTACCATAGATGGAATTCAAGAGGAGTTTAATTGTTTGTTGCAATGGATTATTAGCATCTTGATATTTCCTCCTGAGATTAAATAATTTCTCAATGAAGATATTAATCTTGTTATTAAATCCCTCATCAAAATAATATCCTCGAATAAATTCATAATCAAAATCATAGAATTCCATCAAATCCATGAAAGCCCTTTTGTCAATATAATAATGGTCTATTGGATTGTTGGTAAATATTTTTGAGCCCTGTTCATTTCTACTAAATACTTGTCCAAAATTATATGGATTAGATGATTTACATTTTATTTTCTTGATATTTATTTCTGCAAAGAACTGGTCAAAATCTAATAACTCCTCTGTTAATATATCTGATGGGATTACTTTTGGGATTCCTTTTGGCACACCAGACATAATACTCATTGCTGATGGATATAAAGATACAGCATCAAAATCTTGTAATCTCTCTTCAACATATTGCTTTTCATTATTAGCTGTCATTGTTCTTCCACCACTAACGCAACGTTGGATAAAATTCTGTGGCTTGCCACTTAACTGATAGCAATCATCAAAGCAACCAAATCTGTATGCATAATAATAACCAATGGAAGATATGGAAATGAAATTATGTACATCTAACATATCTGTCTTTGTTTGTTTAAATACTTCTATCAAGTCTCTATTAAATTTTTCAACACCCTTCATCAATACTATACAATCTAGTTTACAGTAATAAATAGCATACTTCATTATATCTATTTGGAGATTCTCATATGCGTCACATTTAATTGCATTATCAATTAGTTGTTTCCAGTCTTGTTTTATTTGTGTTAGTGTTTTCTTATCTTTATTCTCCATGTAATATTGTAATTGGAATTCAAGCGCGGATACATTTTTTCTTTTTATATTTTTTTCAGTGTACAGTTTATATGCCATCACTTCTTTGCGGACAGGTAGCTGAAACATCTTTGCAAATGATGCTAATGCGGCAGGGATAATGGAATAACTATTGCGGAATGTTAATCTCTTCTCTATTATTGTCATCTTTCTGGTCTTCTTTGTTTTCTTATCTGTGCCTTCTATTTCTTTATATTTTGTCATTACTATCTGTAAAATGGTTCCACTCCTTTCTGTTATCTGTACATCCCATCCAGGAGTATTTATAAAGAAGCATGCATCATATTTTAAATTATGGAAGTATGTAAGTGAATTATTATCTAGTGATTTCAACAATCTATCTGCAATATTGTCTCCCTCACAAGCAGAGCTTGGGCCAGCAGAGCTGTCAAAAATAAGTTTGTGAATTAATTTCCCTGTTCTAAATACAGTAATATTCAAATATGGTTTATGTGGTGATAATGTTGTATCTGTTTCAAAATCAGAATAGTATATTTTAGACCATTCTCTTTCTTTTTTCAGTTCTGTGGAATCTATCTTTTGACAACAAAGAGATGGGTCATATGATAAATCCATATAATCTGTTAAATGGCTATTGTATTCATTTGTTGCTAATATATTCATTTCACACGCTTTTATTTCTCTAAACATATTATCTTTAAATTGTGTTCGTAGAATGGTAATCAATTTTGTATTTCCCACTGGTTTGTTAATCATGTAATGGTTCTTGAATAATAACAAGTCGACGGTTCTGTTAAAATCTTTAGCCCATGATTTTTTCCTTGTATCTATTTTTATTTGCTGTTGATGCCTCGTATCAAAATTTTCATCTATCCTTCTTACAATGAAATGACACTTAAAATATTTTGCTATATCAGAGATTAAATTATTTGGTACCATTCTTGTTTTAACCATGAATCTTAGCTGATTGATTTCTTCATTTGTGAACACTCCTGATTGGATACATGCATATACTAAACAGTTATCTTGGTAGTTATTTTTTTCCACTGATTTGAATATTTGGTATTTAGTTAAGTCTATATCAGATAAATTAATATATGGAAAGAATCCACCATCTGGACTTTCTCTGTATTCCTCATCTATTTCTATTTCTTCTTCATATAATTTCCCTTTGTTGTCTTGCTTATCTATTGTGAATGTTGTTTGTTTTCCTTTCCTTTTGTTTTTAATGAATAGTAATTGATATTTTGCTGGAATAAATACATTACCAACCCAAGGATTATTATCTGAGCAGTCATCATTTAAATCTATTGTACCAGAAATATGTCCTATTGTTGTGTCAATATTTCGTGCTGATGAGATGGTAAACCATTTATAATCTTCACCATCTAATGATTCACTTTTTACCACTACATTCTTTTTGTTCTTCTTATGTAATTGCCTTAACATTTCAGTGAATGCTAATCTTTTATCTTCATTATCTCCAATGTCTATTTCAAATGATATTTCTTTATTTGCCTTTTGCATAAATTCCTTCATCTGTTTTTTAAATTTTGGTTTGTCTTTAATATTTTTGATTCTTTCTTTGTATTCTTTTCTGGCTTCAGTTTTTGCAGTGGAGTAGAGGTCAACTGAGATGTCAAAGAGGTAAGTCATTTACAATGAAATTAAAAAAGCTAAAAAATTATCACGCTATAAAAATTATAGCTGAACAGAAAAAATAATTTGCTTGGTATGAAATGTCTGTTGAATACATCTATTTGATTCGTGAGAGAGAATTTGCTTACACTAATCAACCTGTATATAAAATTGGTAGAACAAATAAAATTGCAACAAGAATGGGACAATATCTTAAAGATAGTGAAGTGTATTTGGTTGAAGCAGTTAGTGATTCAGTAAAAGTTGAAAAAGAATTAATAACTATATTTGAAGAGAATTATGAGAGAGCAACAACAAAAGATGGAAAAACATGGATTGGTAATGAATATTTTGTTGGTAATGTTAATGAAATGATTTATATAATTAGAACATATATTTCTTATCACACTCCAAAAGCATGGGTAAAATCTTAGGAATTTTCTATAAAATTAGCGTCCCAAAAAAATGGGACAGAAAATGGGATCGTTGGGACAGAAATGGGATTGTTTAAAAACACCTTAAACTTGACATGTTTTTGATTCATTAGATGTCTATTTTGATATATATTTCATATAATATCTTTATTTATATGATCCCATTTATGATCCCATTTTTGAAAAAAGATATATAGAAAAAATTGAATGCGAGAAATAATTGTAATTATTTTTTTGAGAATATTATTTTGAGAAGTTTGAGGAAACCAAAAATGGGATCACAAAAATGGGACGCATTCAAAAATTGAAAATATATTCAAAATAAAATTTTTGTTCGTTATTATTTCTAAAATTTTTTGTATTTGGGTTAACCTATTATATTTTTGGGCTTCCCAAATGTTTTTTGGGCTTCCCTATCACAGTATTAGGGACGCTCTATGTATGTTTGGGCAACCCAATCACAACTTTGGACCTCCCAATGCTATCCTAGATACTCCCAAATATTGCTTGGGCAGCTCAAATATCTTAAAAATTTTTTCACTTTTTGAATTCATTATCAAAAATTATAATTGAGAACCCATTGAAAATAAAAATTATAATTGAGAACCCATTGAAAATAAAAATTGAGAATTCTTTCAATTTCCTCTATCCCATAAATTTTTGGGACGATCCCACTTTTTATGAAAATCTCTAGAGATTATTTTTTTCTTTCTATTTTATATTCATCAATATATTTTGAAAATATTTGATTCTTGAAATTTTGGACCTAAAAAATGGGTAAAAAAATCTGATTCCCGGTGTCCTTTCATCATCAAGCAAATTAAAAAAATGACTTGCTTTTAAGCAAGGCCCAATCTATGATTGTGATGTGATGAAGTGAAATTTAGAGGAATAATTTTTTGGTGAGCCGTCAGGTATATTTTTTTCTTGGTGAAATGAGAATAATTTTTCTGTGAGACGTCAGGTATATTTTTTTCTTGGTGAAATGAGAATTATTTTTCTGTGAGCCGTCATGCATATTTTTTGTGTATTGTCAGGTATATTTTTATATTTTTGCTTCATCTAATTTTTCATCTCATTATTTATTTAGTTAATACATCATATATGTTTGCTTCAGTGGCAGGTTTTATCTTTAATGTAATGAACAATGGGGATTTCAAGATTACTGGTTGGAACATAAAATCAACTAGTCTCATTTCCAAATACTTTAATGAATCTGTGTTAACTTTAACTTTAATTGGTTTAGATTCATCATAATTGACAATTAATGCTTCCCTATTCATTATCATTGTACCTATATTTGCAATAATAGATGGAGTATATTCTTGGCCTTCAATGGTTGAATGTGCTGCAACTCCCTGAAGTGATACCAAATATAATTTATTTGCCAAATCTAGAATTGGAATATCTGGAACATTTTTTTCTTCATTAGCATCAACTTCAAATTCTTTACAGTTGAATAGTCCAGTAATTAATTTTGCTCTATGACTTCCTTCCTTAAATGTTATATCTTTATTGGGTGTTAATGATATTGTTCTATTATTTACATTCTTGAACTCAATTGTGTCCTGACATGCATTTAAAAATTTAACCAAAGAACCAAATGAATAAGTATATGACTCCACAAAATCAATTCTTATATCTCCATTATTGGTTGTTTCAAATATTAAATAATCTTCAGCTGTTGTTAACAAAATGTTGGCTTTGGTATTAATGGATGAAACATAATACTTCACGTAAGGACATTTCCATGGTATATCTATATTCATCCTTACAGTATTATAATTTTCTGGTTTGCTTTGAATAGAATACAACATTATTTAATTTCAGATTAAAATGTCTTTAGCACTTTATTCTGTCAAGAGCAAAGAAGCATCAAAACTGAAATCCAATGAGATAGAAATTAATATTGATGAAGATAAAATAATTAACTTTGAAAATACTATTGAACCTGATGAAATGGTACAATTCAATTGTGTCTACAATAAAGCTGAAATAGATGAAAAAATAGTTGGAGATTATTTAGAAAAGAATGGTGGACTGGAAGGATTTGGTGCATTAAATATTATGGCAGGGAAAGGTATTCATACATTTAATGTTGATGGAACATTACATGAAAACAATTATGCTACCAATCTAAATAAGTTATATGAAAGATTAAAAGCAAGTGCAACAAATTTACAGACTTACCTAAATGTATTAAAAGATGAAATAGCAGAAAATATTGGTACAGCTGAATTAATTCCAGGGGCAGAACTATCTATTATTGTAGATGCTACACAAACAAAAGATGTAGATGTAAGTTCATATTCTAAATTAATTGCTGCATTAGGAAATAATAATACTAGTATCTTAAGTGTTGTTGATAATATCTATGACACAATTAATGATTTGGATAGCTTTACTGTATCTGAATTTTTGAATGCAATATTACAAGAGAACCAAACTATGACTTCAATTAAAGAAAACAAAGCAGATGAAATATATGAAGCAACACAAGAAAACATTACCAAATATACAGAATTAGTATCAGCTATCAAGAATTTAAGTGAATGCTTGAAAAATATTTTAATTGTTGAGAAGAATTTGGATATGAAATATATTAAAGAAATTAAAACAGAAAAACCTGAAGAAGAGATACCATTAGCTGTTACTGATGAGGAGACCAAAAAAACTGAATATATTTACACTTATGAAACAGCAAATAAGCATGCAGATACACTAACAGAAATAATAAACCTGATAAATTCATCTAATGAAAATATTGAAAAATGGTTAAAGAAAATAGAGGAAACAAAAACAACTGGAATAGATTTTACCAATTTGAATGATTTGAAAGTGATACAAAAAAATACAAACACATCTTCTTATGAAATTAAACCACAATCTATCACAAGCCTGAATGGTATGATAACAAATATGAGTACCAATAATGAAAATATTTCTAACTGGATTTCTAATAATACAATAGACTTTAATAAAACAGGCCAGGATAAGGCAATGGAGAAAATTACAAATGAAACCACTAATGAAACTACATTTGATATTAAACCTAAAAATGTTGCCAATTTTACTGAATTTGTTGAAGCAACAAATAGTACTAATGAAAATGTTAATTCATTCTTACAACAATTAGATAGTGGAACAATTACATATCCAGATTTATTGGATGCATTTGGGTCTAATATTTCAATGTGTCTAATAAATGAAAGAACTAATGAACCAGAAATTTGTAAAGTACAGATAGAAATTACTCCAATAGCAACTCCTTCTCCTCCTGATACAACACCTGCCCCAGAAGATACAACACCATCTTTTGTAGTTGACCCTGATGGAAACAATTATAAATTCCCAACAAAAGAACAAATTGATGAGATAAAAGAAAAGCCAACATTAAAGGTTAACACAACAGGTATTACAATTCCTATTTATGTAGGGTTGAAATATACAGTAAAAGGCTTGAAATGGTTCAAAAATATAGTATACAATATATTATCAACATATTCATCAATGACAAAAAAAGTTCGCAAAAATATATCACAAGGACTATACAAAGCAACAGAAATATTTTTTAAATTAGTATTTAATCTCTTTTATTTTATATGGAATATTCCATTGAAAAGTTTTGCCTTTAAAGCTTTAAAGGGGGCAACAAATATTATCATAGAAATTATGAATCCAAATAATTTTGTTGATGAAAATATTGTAGATTACCAAGACCCAGACATTAAAGAAGTCATTGATGAATTAATTTAATGGTCTCACTGTGGGGAAGATTTTTCCCCATGGGGGAAATCCTTGGGGAAATGTAACCATCTCTTTTCAAAATTTTTTTTTGAAATAAAAATATAGGAAATATTATGATATTTACTGAAGCATTTGATGAATTTTGAAATATCAAATAGCAAAAGTGCAAATACTGTCTATTCATATATTTATCAACGTTTGGAATTTGCAATTTTGTTTTTCTCTAATAATAATTTATTGCAAATTTTTATGAGAAAATATAAAGTTGCTTTAAAAGTATTTGAAATTATTAAAACGAAAATTTTTTTCTGAAAGCTTTCGATATTATAAATATAAAGTTATCTTATTAAATACTAAATATCATTTATATTTTTAATTATATATATAATTTTCATTTGATAATATAATAATAAAATAATGTTAAAATGGAACTACTAAGATAGAAATATATAAAACCATATTTTAACAAAATTTTCGATAAATTATGAAAATTCAAAAAAGTGGCAAAAATTCGATACCTACAGTTAACAGTCAAATTATTAAATTCTCAAAAGATGTAATGCATTGCATCAAATATTAATGTAGAGTGTTAAGGTAGTATTCCTTTCATATATAAAGAAATCATCATTTTTCTGAAAAACAATTAAATGAAGGAAAAAATCATATATAAAGAATGTTTACTTTAAATAGCCATCAAAATAGAATAAATATAAAGTATTATAGACTAATCTATTAAAAGTATTGAATTATTCCAAATTGTTCATGAGAAAAACTTATTTTAAAATCATTTAAAAAAATGAAGCAGATTTTGTCCCGAAATTGACTTTTGTCTACCAACTATATATTTTATGTTGTTGAGCAATTAATTTTTGATCGCAATTTTCACGATATTTGGCTTCAGACGTTGATTGCAATTCGCTGATATTGCCATTGAGCGATTAATTTTTGATCATAATTCACTAATATTTCAACTTAGGGATTTAATTTCCCGATATTCGGCTTCGATTTTTGATTGTAATTCTGAAATCTTGGTATTAAGTTGTTCAACTTGTTGTTGTGGTTCTTATTTTCAGAGTTCAATCTTGAGATTTCGTTGGTCAATTCAGTGATCTTTCATTTGATGGCTTCGATTTCTCTGTTTTTGACTTCAACAGTGGATTGAAGTTCAGCAATCGTGCATTTGAGTGATTCAATTGTTGAATTATAATCATTGATCTTGTCATTGAGGCTTCCGATCTCTCTATCCTTGGCTTCATTTGTTGATTGCAACTAGCTGATCTTGCCTTTTAGAGCTTCGATTTCTCTGTTCCTTGTTTCAATAGTTGATTGTGATTGTGCAATCTGCTTATTGGGTCCTTCGATTGTCGAATTCAATTCATTGATCTTGCTGTTGAGTGCTTCAATCTCTCTGTTCTTGGCTCCAACAATTGTTTGAAGTTCTGTAGTCTTGACATTGAGGGATTCAAATGTAGCTGTCATCTCGCTCATCTTGCCAATCAGTGCTTCGATTTCTCTGTTCTTAGCTCCAATTGTTGATTGTTATCCTGCAATCTGTACATTGAGTCCTTTGATTGTTGAATTCAATTCATTGATCATGTCGTTGAGTGCTTCAATCTCTCTGTTCTTGGTATCAACAGTGGGCTATATTTCCGCATTTATTTAATAAAAAATGATATGAAAAAACATATCACATCAAAAGATATTTTTAAAATGAATTTAAACTTGACGTTAAGTATAAATTCGGCGGGCTTTTTAAAGTCAAATTATTGTTAAATCTTAAAGTTTTTTTTTAATTTTACTATATTTTTGGGTTTAAATATTATATTCATAAAAATATTAACGATTTATAAGTTTCGGTTTTAAATTTATTATGAATTAAAAAAAAATGATTTAAATTTATTCAAATATAGTTAAATTATAAAGTTCTACATTTGCTCTATCATGGTTGGCATGCATTCTTTATTAAAAAAAATTATTTTTATATAATATTCTTCTTTTTAAAAAGAATTTAATGGATTAACTTATAAAAAATTATCTTTATTCGATAGTATATTTTACTATAGAAAATGGCCACCCCAATTATTATGTTAAGAGCAAAGATTTATCTACCAGTACAATGAAATTGCATGATAAGTATTATAATGTCCTACTAATTAAAATATCAGATGAAATAAAGAGTGCCATAACAAAAATAACTGATACAACAAAAATGTTTAGAATAATATTGAGAACAAATATTTTGTATGACACAGATGGAAATCTAATTAAAGAGTTCTTCATATATGTAAAAGATGGAAAGCAATATAATCCTGTGATATCAAGAAACCCAGACACTAACTTTTATTCTGTAATGAGCATTGGAGATGAAGATTTAGATGAGCCATCAATGAAAACTAGTTTTTATATTGCATTTGATAAGACATCAGCTGTTAATCCTTATGAACTTTATCATAAGGGAGAAATAAGTATACAATATTTATTATCACAAGATTCTTTGGTAGCTGTAAAGCCAACAATAAAGTGTGATATTATTGAAGCTGAGAATGCACTAAAATTATACAAAAAAGATAACCTATACCTTTATTTACCAAATATTATTACTGAAGAAAGTTTAGAAATAGAGGCACCAGATACAAATAAAGTAGAAAAGGAATTCTACAAAATCATCTATAAAATACCCACTGATTATGTTATCCCTAATGGCCTAGAATTTAGCTTTAAAGAATTCTGTTTTGGTAATGAATGGACATTAAAATGGAATGGTTCTGAATGGACAGATAATAATTGTCAAGGATTGCTTAGAGGTAAGGTATCATCTAAATTAAGAAAGGTCAATTCCAAACAAAACTCTGATGGTGCTATTGGTTGCTTCATCTTAATTAAAGACACAGAAACACATCACTCTGTAATCCCTGAAAGTAGTAATGGTTTATTATATGGCTTAATTGAAAATAGCACTATTGATACAACAATTTGGTATACAAATAGAGAAGAAAGTGATGACGGCGCTTTATATGATGTTGAATGGCTATTTGACAAAAAGTTAAATGGAGCAAGTTGTGAAGGATATGATATGTTAAATACTTATTTCACATTTGGTAATTTATCAAGCGGGAAATTTAATTACTTAAATCTTAAAAAAATAGCATTAACAATAACATTGAGGGGTTCAAGTATATCAAACACATTCACATTTGAAAGCACTGGAGTTAGAAGGACAACTAAAAATGATAGGGCCTACATTGACTTAAAACCAATGATAGATTGCATAGAACAGCTTGCTTATAAATGGGAAGACACTAGAATTAAATCAAGAGATATAGAATTATATTTAAGAAAAGATTTAGTTGACCCCATAGAAGAAATAAGTTGGAACCCTGAAACAAATCCATTTCAATATATCATTAGAAATCAATTTTATGAAATCAAACCAAGGCCAGATGCTGCTTCAACTTTATATACTGATTTTAATATTACCTCATCAAAAATAATTACAGCTGATAATATTACAACAATGAGGAGTGATTTAAATGTTGTTTCAAATAATTATGATGTAATGAATTATGATGTATCAAAAATAAGAAAGGAAGTAAATACACTAAATACACAAATGGCTATACAAATATTGAAAACACAATATTTAGAACAAGCTGTAAATGCCATTCAAGTTGCCGGTGCAATAAAGCTTGCATTCTCTACCCCAATGGCTGTCTTGGGAGCAATTGGTTTGGCTGTATCTACTGTTGGGATTGAATTTGGTGTACATACCATTTATAATGGTAATGATGTTTCTGATTTAACATATGAACAATTACAAAATACATACCCAGATGCTGATACATCTAATATACAAAATGTTGATGCAGGACAAATTAATCAAGTTGTTGGTAGTATTGGTGCTGAACCAGATTTATTAAATAGCTATTGGAATCAGTATAGAGATTTAGTTATGGATTTAGATATGTGGGATGGAAATGAAGAAATGTGCGACCAGATATTTAATCAATTAAATGAATTAGTACAAACAATAGATAGAGAATTCCCTGGAGCTGAATTGCCACCATGGGTTTCAGTAATTGTTCATGCACCAGATGTTCAAACATTAGCAGCTAAAACAAATAAAGTTTCTGACCAACAAATATTAGGCTCATTAATTAAATGGTGTGAAACTGATTATAAAAGATTAGATGACCCAACAAAATTTAAAGACAATTGGTTTAACCCAGATAAAGCAGTACTATCTTTATCTGCTACAATTGATATTTGTAATAGGATGAGAGATTCCATGAAATTTCCAATTATGATATTAGCAAAAAATATGGAAGCAATAAATAATATTAATATGGATGAATATTACAAGAAGAGTGAAGTGGATGAGATGCTACAACAGAAGGATGCCATAATTGAATCACTAGAAAATAGAATTGCTGCATTAGAGAAGAAGTGTGCAAATATAGAGTAGATTAGGGAATAATTTTTTTAGAGAATTAAATGACTTCAGAGCAAGTGAAAGATACTACAACAAAATTCATTGGTGATATACAATTTAAAGTTGGAGATGCTACTAGGAAAGCAAGTCAATTGTTAACCCTAAGTGATTTAGATGGATATGTACAGACAGGCCATTTATTTAATGAAGTAGATGGCATACCAGAATTTAATATCATTAATAATAATATACAATACGAGTCATTTGAATCATCAACAACCCAATATCATATTCTTAAATTTGTTAACATACCAGAAGACTTTATGAATAAAGTGAAAGAAATAACAGCCCAAACAAATATTTTTAAAATAGTCTTGAGGAAGAATATAGTATATGACACGAATGGAAATTTAGTTAAGGAATTTTATATTTATGCTAAGGATGGAAAGGTTTATAGCCCTCTCATAACTAAGAGCAGTAATGGTTGCTCTATAAATAACAGCACAAATATGGGATACATCAACATAGCATTTGATAGTGGTCTAGAATTTAATCCATATACTTTATGGTTGAATGGTGAGCTGAGTATTATGAATGAATATTTAACAGATAGCTTGCAAACAGAGAAAGCAATAAAGTGCTCCATCATCAAAGCAGACAATGCATTAAAGCTACATAAGAGTGATGTATTGTACCTATATAAACCAACTCTAACTAGTGAAGTCCAAATAGATGATAAAAAGTATTGGCTACTACAATGGAACATAGATGATAATTACAATATACCTAACGGCTTGGAATTTAAATTTAGTGAATATTGTTTTGGTAATAAATGGTTTTTAAGCTGGGATGGTACAAAATGGGTAGGAGATAATATACAAGGCCATATCAATGGTAGATTAGTTAATGGATTAAATAAGGAGAATGAACATGGAGAAGATGGTACCTACATACAAGTCAAGAGGAGTGAAAGAAATATGAAACTGATTAAAAAACCAGATGACTACTCTGTTGATAATCTCTTGCATTACATGATTCATGGAGGTAAGTGTAAAGTAGATTCTAAAGTAAAACTAAAGAGTGGTGAGATAGAAGACTTTTCAAAATATGGATTAGGATATCAAACAAGTAATGGAGGTACTAAGGATGGATATGATATTGAAGCCATAAGATGCTATAAAACAAATGGTACAGGGAGTGAATTAGATATTTCTAAAGTGGAAGAATTCTATCTTGATATCACTTTAAATGGAACAATCATAGCAAACAGATTTTCTATGAGACCAACTGGGAAAATTTTTGACCCCAAGAGTGATAAGAAATGGTATTTCATTCATGGCTTATTAGATTCTTGTGAAAAGGTAGAGTACTGTTATGTTTCATCAACCCCTAATGAATCCAGAAATATTAAGATATATTTAGCTGATGAATATGTTGACCCTGTTGATGAAGTCAATTGGGACCCTACTACAAACCCCTTCGAATATATTATAAAACAGCAATTTTATGAAGTGTATCCTAATGCTGCTACAACACTATATACTGATTACAACATCACTAGTTCTAAAATTATTACTGCAGATAACATTACAACAATGAGAAGTGATTTAAATATGGTAACTAACAATGTAGATGTGATTAGCTATGATGTCCAAGAAATGAACACAACAATGGAAAGCCTCAAGGGACGAGTATCAAGAACAGAAACAGTTACCCAACATTTGGAAGAAGATGTGGATAATTTAAGAATTGTTTCATGGACTGCATTAGCATTTGGTGTTGCAGGTACAGTTGGTAGTGTTGCATCAATTGGAATGCAATTAGCTCCAGAAGGTGTTAAATTCTTATCAAAAACTATTTCTGATACTGCATCTGGTCAAATCAAACAAAAATCAGGAGGGTTCTTACAAAGAATTGGTACAAGAATTCAAAAATGGTGGAGAAGTAGAGGTTATCAAAAGATAGGCGAAATGGAATTATTTGATATACCTTCAGTTGCCACTCGGTCAATTCAATCAACAACAACTGATATAACTCCTATTTTAACTTGGTGCAATCAAGAAATGCAACCTTTACCTGATGAAACTTTTGATGATGAATTTGATGACCCTGAGAAAGCTGTTTTATCAATTAGAGCAACAGAAGAAATGTGTAACCAATTTAGAGATAGTTTAAAGAAACCATTTAAATTACTTGCAGAAAAATTAAATGAATTAGAGGGGAATAATTATATTTCACAGAATGATTTGGTTAGGGATGATACAATAGATGTTGTTGGTAAATATGTCAATGGTGAGGTCCATTTAGAAGCAGAAGATGTTATCACAGATGGAACAATTAAAGCAAGGTTTTTGGTCCAAAAAATTAGTGAATACAATGATGTTGATTATGAAGAGAATATAGTTACTATAAATATTACTGGTGGGGCAATAAATTATCAAGGAACAAATGATTTCCCTAGCTGCACCATGAATGATAAGGTATTTATTATATCAAATCCAAATAAACTTAGGGTTGGTGGAATACAGATTAAAGAAAATACATGTTTGAGACATATGGAATTTACACTAAATGATTTAGCATATACTTGTGATATAGATGCTTTACATAAGAAGATAGATGGAGTACAAGAGCAGATAGAAAAGAATGATACAGCCCTAGCTACTACTTTAAATGAATTCCCAACTGTTGATGAAGTAAATGAAGCATTAGATGAATTGAAAAATAATATGGTAAACATGGATAACCTGTATACAAAAGAAGAAGCGGATGCAAAATATGCTTTGAAAAGTGAAAATAATGAACTGAAGACAAAATTAAATACTTATAGTAAATCTCAACAAGATTTGGCTCGTCTCGTTGGTGAACATGTTGCTAGTATCATAACAATAAATAGCAAAATTTCAAATTTAGAGAGTGAGAATGCAGCATTAAAGGATACTATAGCAGCAATGGAATCAAGATTAACAGCATTAGAAAATGGTTCATATGTCACCAAAAATGATTTATCAGAATATAGAAAATTAAATGACATCTCATATCATAATCATCAAGAACTATCTATAACAAATAAAGAAGTGTTATTGGATGATGGTGATGAACAAAGGAGATTTACAACATCTCATATACCATATCATGAGGGAACTCATTTAATTGGAAAATATACTGATCCAGATAGTGTTGAGCATTCATTTGATATAATATTTGAGACCATAGATGAGATTTCAGAGACACAATATTGGAATTGTGTTTTATTCCTCAAGCAAGATGAAATCAGTGAAGAATTATATATTGATTGGGATGTAATGACTGGTGCAATTTTCATTTATGATGAATATTATGGTTATTATATTGGTTGTGAAATATCTTCTGCAACATTTGATGAGGACATTTCATTATCTACAAGCAATGAGCTGGCCAACTACTATACCAAAGATGAGCTGACTAGATTTGGACTAAATAATGGCTATCAAATAATACCTTCTGTATTTGAATTATCAATGGAAAACTTAAATAATATTAGATTTAAGTATGCTGGCTCAAATGTAGCTGCTGTGTGGAATAGGCTACATATATTTGTATTCAAAGATATTGTTGGTAAGAATCATTTCATAAAATTTGATTTTATTCACAAGCTAATTACTTTGGATAACAGTGTTAGTTCAACATATGAAATCCCAATTGACAATTCTTGCACTAATGCAATAAATATTACCTTGCGGACAAATGGTTTTGTTACAACACAGGAATTAGTTAGCAAATATGAAATATTCACCACTCAGCAAGTTAGCCATCAGCTAGCCAATCAAAAATATTAAAAAAACATTACTGGATTTAGTCTCGGGTACATTTCAATCATGGAAAATATTTTTTTGTAGTCATTAATGACAAATGGAGGGATTTTTTACACGGGACGTTAAAAAATCACGCCATTTTATATACTACTTTTTGAATAGAGAACTTTTTGAATTGTTAACTTTTTGAATATCTGGCTTTTTGAATGAGGAACTTTTTCTGAATGGAACTTTTTGAATAGCTGGCTTTTTGAATGGGGTCCAGGGGCGGGAGCCCTTGGAGTAGTGGTAGGCTGGGGCTTGCCAAAGCCTACCGTATACTACTCAAGAAATTGAGAAGGTATTTGTCCGTTGAGCTTATTGAGAAGACGCCTATTCCTCTTTGACGAAGACGCAGAGATTTTAATGCATTTGAGACCTTCCTCTCAAACTGATAATCGAAGTTCTGAGCTTCCTCTGAATGTGATAAGCCTTTTTTCTATAGGCCTTCTCAAAAAATTAAAAGACTAAAAGAAAAAATTAAAAAGAAGTATTTAAAATATTAAATGTTTATTCATGATGTATTAAATATTGATTCATCTCACGAATATCATCGTTGAGATTCTTTATGTATATTAAATTTTCATCGTAGCGCTGTACAAGATTGAATAGTTCGTAGCTTTGGTCGTCTGTAGGATTTTGAATCGCTGTATAGATGTTAATTTGATTTTCGTATGCGTCGTTATCTGCGAGTATAGCGTTTCGTAAATCGATGTAAGATGCGTATGTTTTATCGAATCCATCAACTGCGGCTTCTGTTCTCCAGGTTGACATCGTGTTTGAAATCGAAATGAAGTGATGAGCTGAAGAAGCCGTTAACCTTGCCTTATCCACTTTTTGAGGGGGCAGAAATTCTTACTTTTTTTGGTATTTTCCAGGGAGCTTTTTGAGGCTCAATCTGGCCGTTGAACTTTTTTGAGTCATCTCTCTGAATTCGGCTTTTTGATAAGGCTTATTGAATTCGGCTTTTTGATAGAGCTTATTGAATCTCAGATTTTGATAAAGCTTATTGAATTCGGCTTTTTGATAAGACTCATTGAATTCGGCTTTTTGAGACATCTCTCTTAATTCCAGTTTTTGAAGGAGCTCATTGAATCTCAGTTTTTGATAAAGCTTATTGAATTATATACTCTATCACTCACTTTCTATAGGCATACTCAAATAGATTAAAAGACTAAAAAGAAAAAAATAAAAAAAGATTAAAAAAAGAAATGTTTATTAATTACCTTTTTGTTCTTGTTCTTTGATGTATTCTTTAGCAGCATCAATAGAAACGTCGTCATTCATATAGAACCAGACATTGAGATAGTAATTAGACCTTTTGTCTTCTCTTGATAATGGTCTGTTGGTTCGTAAAGAAACATAGTAAGCGAGGTCTAAAAAGTCTTTGAATTCGATACCGTCTGGGAAGAGATTTCTAAGTTCTTTATTGCAGTAAGATTCGTATTTCATAACAAGGCTTCCTGGGAACTTTGTTCTAGACATTCTAAATAAAAATGAAGTGATGAAGTGGTGATATGTCCTGACAGGGCACGTCCACTTTTTGAGGGGTAGAAATTCTTACTTTTTTGACAATGCTACAGCAAGTTATAAATGAACTTTTTGAGAAGGCAGATGAACTTTTTCTTATGGGCAGATATTCTTACTTTTTTGATACCTAATCATAAGCCGGTTGCGAACTTTTTGATAAGGCTTATTGAATCTCAGTTTTTGAGACATCTCTCTGAATTCGGCTTTTTGATAAGGCTCTCTGAATCTCAGTTTTTAAAGGAGCTTATTGAATTCGGCTTTTTGAGACATCCCTCTGAATCTCAGTTTTTGATTAAGCCTATTGAATTCGCTGAGGCAAAAATTTTTATCTGAGTTGAGGCAAAAATTCTTACTTTTTCTATGCACATTAACTGAGGCAAAAATTTTTATCTGCGTTGAGGCAAAATTCTTACTTTTTTGACAGCTACCGGAGGCTCTGCTTTGGTCTTTCTTCACAAAAAGTGAGCGTCCTCTCAAATTATCTTATCGAAGCACATCACCGAGATTTGACTTCATTTTTCATTTTGCTCGAATGCAAAAACAACTACCATCTATCCTTGGACCAGTCCAGCCTAGAAGAGTCCTAACAAGGTTGATAGATCCAGCATCAACACCAGCTCCATCAGCTCGATCCGGTACCCATATCAGCGTTCCTGCTCCATCAGCAACATCTAATGATTAAGATCAAGATCAAGATCAAGAACAAGATCCTATGGAACATTTAGAGGATTTTACTCAACCCAAGAAAGCTCCCGAAATCCATGCTTCCCCTGTTTATTATGACAATCCAGAAGATGATGAATCTAATCATCTAGAAAATGATCAAGATGGAGATCCATTTCTTGATGCCTTAATGAAAGTCCCAGATCAGCAGAAACAAAAAAGTTCTCAGCCATCACAGCATCTTCCATCTGATTCTGATGTTGAGGAAATGGAACCAGCAGTAGCAGCAGTCAGCCAGGAAATTACAAAAAAATTGCCCGATCTGATCCAGAATGAAGTTAATGAACTCTCAGAGAATGTCATCCAAGAAGTCCAAAAGAATGACGAAGACGACAAAATTTTAAATGACGCTGTCAATATCATCTCTCAAGATGTAGCAAACACTATGTCCCAGGTCATCCATGAACTCCAAGAGAAAGAAGCAGAAAAAACTGGAAATGTTCCAACTCCTAATGAAATTATCCAAAAATTCTCTCGATACTATGTTGTCCCTGACGATGAGAAAATTCCCGAACCAAACTTTGATATTTGGGCTCCTTGGGATCATCTTATGAGACTTTACCCTGGACTCTTGACTCTGGATAATTCTCAATGTGATAACAGGCTTCGTCTTTTTCAACCTGGCAACGAGGAAAGACTAGAGAAATTTTTGAACTCTAATAATGGAAGATGGGATATGTTCCAGGCCTTTTTGTTCATTATCCACTACCATATCGTCTATCACAGGGAAGTTCTTAGGGACGACCAGACCATAGACCCTGTAGTTTTTGAACCTTTTTCCCCATTAGACTTAGCTTGGTTGGGTTATTCAAAGGACGAAAGCATCCAGTCAGACCATCCCGTCAGGATTGGGTCAACATTTACTCGGACAGCATGGAAGGATTTACTACAGGCGTATTATAAGGGACAAAAGAAGATGAGAGCCATGGATAGGAATTTTTGGACTTTGAAAGGAGATATCTACCTCCAAGAATGGATAGATAATTTAACTGGGATTTTTGAAGGTGCTGGACAAATAGTGAAAGATTTAGTTCGTCATGCTGCTGATTGGAGAAGACCTTGTCCTGTCCCAGATGATGTTAAGAAACAATGAGACTCTATCAAGAAGAAGCTCATATTACTGCATGAATATCAGCAAGGAAATATTCGTCCTGTGGTCAAGGAAGCACAAAAAATAGTTATGCAAAATTCCCAATCTTCATCTGAGGAGGAAGAAGAAGAAGTAAAAGAAAAGAAAAAGAGAAAGATTCGGATCAAAAATTATTTAACCAACAATGCAAATCCGGCTGTGAAGACTGATGTCGGTTCATTAATATTTAGAGAAAAGCCTCCGTTAAAAAAGAACAATTCCCAAGAACGATTACCTCAAAGACTACTCAAAATTAATAAATAAATAAACAATTAAATTTTTTTATTTTAAATTTTTTGAAATATAATTTTTTATGCCAAAAGACAAATATTTTTTACCTCTTGAGAGTTCTCTTTATGTTCGAAGAGGAGTTAATAAAATAAAAGACGCTGATGAAAGAGCTACTTGGTGTCCAGAATTAATTTTGGAAGAAGATTTAGGAAAAAATCCGAATGATGTTTTTATAATCCCAGAATCAGAAAGAAATCCTCAAAACAGAGCTCCAGAAAGAAGAGCTCAAAACAGAAGACATGGACCTCAGCGCTATCCAAAAATTAGAATTTTTGTTGATACTTACGAATGGAAAATAGCAGATTTATTTCTTGATTGCTGTAATAATTTTGCTGAATTTTGTAAAAAAAAAAAAGATAACAGTTTTTGGAATGATATATGGATTATTTGGAGATATAGATCATAACACAGGATTATTTCATCAAAGACAAGGTGTCAAAATCCAAATCAAAAAAGGAGAAGCTCAAATAAACGATATCGAAATAAGATAGTAGATATGTTAAGGAGGTCTCGGACTTCGTCCTCAACCCATCCTTAACAACAGTGAAACACCCCTCTGATCAGTCATTTACGTAGTTCGACACTGAAGTTCGTCAACGACCACTCTATTGATGTAAACTGACTCACTTTCGATTCAAACTATTTTTTTATCGTCATATCATAATAATAATATGATGACCAAAATTGAATTCACAGTCGAATCAATCGATTCAGTCGAAACCATTGAGTCAATCATTGAAGACTATCACGAATGGTTCACCGATAACAATGATCTCTCTAACATCAACAGTGTCGATGAACTATTAGAATCACTTCGTGATTATCTCAGTGATACCAACTATGAATCAGAGTTCAATCTCGACAACATCATCAACTACTACAACATCGACGATCTTGACGAACTCGATGATCGATTCATAGCTAGCCATGATAATGATGATGAAATGGATTCAAAGATCGAGTTAATCGATACTATCATTAAGTTAGTGTTAATCAATGAATGGATTGAACCATGTGGAGCTTTCGATGAAGATGAATTCGCTGACGATGAAGAGTAAGTGATGTTTATTTTTGGTTTCACTTAAATGAGTTATAGAAGAGATAACACAGAAGATGAACACATTCCGTTACCAATCGAAACGATTTATAACTCTGTAGTTGATTCGTTAAGAGTTGAAGGTGATTACGGAACCACTAAATATTATACCGATAACGATGAACACTTCAACAGAATCTACTTTAAATATCCAGCTGAATGGAGAACATCCAATCTCGGTGAAAAAATAATCGGTGTTCGTCATATGTCTGTCAAATGGAGAACTGGTTGGATTAAGTTTGATCTATTCGTTCGAAAATTTGATAATGAGATGTATGATAATTACAAAGATTTAATTACACGAGTTAACAAAGAAATATGTGAAACGTTATCAGAAGATGAAATACATGAAATAGTTATGGATAATCTACCGAATGAATATGTACGAGTATATCAAATTCCAGTAAGTATCAGAGTAACGTCAAACGATAATTGGATCGATATTGTCGACTATATACGAAAAGCTATTGATGATCATAATCTATATAATCATCTGAAAGAGAAGATCATGGATAGAAAGATAATTCCAGATGAACGAACTACTTTGCTAAAACAATTAGAAGATATCAAAGATGATTATGAATCGATGTTAGCTAAAAGCGATGAATTGATTGGTGAACATATACCGTTCTATTTACAAAGCGAAGACATTATCATCGAAGATGAGTTCGAAAATAATCAGCATATATTGAAATTACGATCAAAAGATGCAGACTGGTTGGGTGTATTTAGATCATCCGATTTATTGATCACTAGATCAGATTCTGAATTTCGTAGATCCGCATATGGTACCTTTTATAATGGACATCGTAGTCATGATTATATAAAACATAGAATAAATCATGAAGGTCGATTAATTCCATATGAAGAACCTAGTGAACCTGATATTGGTGATGGTGAAGAAGAAGAAGATTGGAATGAACCTATTGATGAAGATGATATTAAAGAACGTGAATATAATGAAATCAAATTCGATCCATATACAGCTAGCTTCTTCAATATCGGATCCGGTAACCCATTCAAAAACAATATATACAAACTATATCATTATCATCATGAACTGATATTGAAGAACATATTAACTGATTTGGAGTGTGAAGTTGTAGCTTCATTTGCAACTCAATCGAATCATTATCTTGTTGGTCGAACTAACGAACCATTCTGTCCGATCAAATATTATAAGTTGAACCATAGCGATGAAACATTTTGGATTGAATTCTACGACAAAAACGAGATTAAGATTCCATTACCGATCAACGATAATGTTGTGTTCACAATGGACATGGTGTTCTTACAAAACCGTAAACTGTTATACTCTTAATCCGCTATAAATGAGTTTCATAGAAACCTTTGCAAAGCAAAGCCGAATCAAGTTCAAGACCATTGATGAAGTTTATTCTAAGTATCCGACCAATACGTTATCGAAATTCAAGAGAATCGCTAATAGATATGGTTTCACGGATGATGAAGCTAAAGACTATCTTCAAAACAAAGTCGTTCACGATCAACATATTCCACCACCAAAGTTCATGCATATCTATTCGAAGATTCAACATGCGTTTCAAATGGATACATTCATTGGAGATCCAGACTATTTGATGTTCATTAACGTTAACACACGTAAAGCATATGCGTATGAGATGATCAATAAAGGTGCTAAACAAGTGTTGAAATCATTAACCGAGTTCATCAAATCAGAACCTGAGTGTAAGTCTATCATATCAGATGAAGATGCATCATACTTATCGAAATCCGTACTCGATTTCATGAGAGAACATGATATTGTATATACAACAACGACCGATAACGATCATAACAAACTCGGTATCATTAACAGATTCATGAGAACCATTCGTGATATGAAAGCTAATGAACCAAACACTGATATACTATCATTAGTAGAATCCTATAACGATATGCCACATCGATCTCTTAATTATAAATCTCCGAATGAGATAACAGATGAAGATGAGTTAGAGTATATCGATAAGATGGAACGTCAAGTTAATCCATATCATTTCAAACCTGGTGATCTAGTTAGAGTAGTTCTTGATAAGAGTCCATTAACGAAACGTCGTTCGAATCTATCTAAAGAGTCTTACGTCGTTGATTCCAAAGATGGTAATCAGTTTCTAATCCGATCTATCGATGGATCTGTAGATACTGTACCGGGATATAAACTCGTGAAGTCATCCAATAACGTTCCACTAGCGACATCAATCAAAGATGGTAAACGTGGTATCGTTAAAGAGATTCGATCTTATAACAAAAAGAGAGATACATATACGATCACATATGAAGATTCAACCGTTAAAGATACTATCAAATCGAAATATCTACGTGAAGGTCATCCAACTAAATTATCGACAATGGAACGTCAATACTGGTTGAATCAAAATACCATCCCCGATCAAATAAGAAAGTTCATTTAACTTACTATAAATGACTCAAATCAAGAAAGTTGAAGATCTAATCGAAGACACATTACGTAAGAATCAACGTGATATCGAAATGGCGTTGATTAAACCACTCGCTCCTGAATATCCATTCTCGTCAAACGGTATCTACTTTCTAATCGGTAAGATGGGAGCTGGTAAATCGTTTTGGATCTGGCGACACATCATGATAACTGAACGACTATTCACGAAACCGTATTACAGTAAGATCATATTCTGTTCCACGTCTGGTAAACTCGATAAAACAGCTGAAGTACTATCCAAGAATGTGAAGACCCCTATTGATTACATCAAAGAAGAGAATCTACTTCCATATCTTAAACGACATCTACGACGTAAACTCAAATACTATGCGATGGTCAAACATGTGCTATCCAAAATGGTTGAAACTAATGAAGAAATGGCTAGAATCATCCAGAAACACTCGTTAATGGAAATCGAAGATCGAATAGCATATATAGCATCCAAGTTAGTTCAGTATCAGACCGCATCGTATCCGTTCAACACGTTACTCGTGTTAGATGACGCTGCTGGATCCCCATTACTGAAGAACGGTAACAGTGAGCTATGTCGGTTACTAACGAAAACGAGACACTTCAATCTGACTTGTATCATAGCTGTTCAAACATTACGATTCGTTCATCTGAATGTTAAACGATTGGCCACAGATATCATATGCTATAGCGGTTTCAGTAAAGAAGATTTCACATCGATGTTACAACAGACTCCAAACAATCTCGATACCAAGTCAACGACAATCGAATATCTAAATCATAAGGGTCAACATGATCGGTTTATCATCAATATCACTGCAAACGAATCACACTTTGAACAATAAATTGGTTTGTTTTTATGATTAATAAATCATGGGATTCAAGAGTTTCGTTACAAGCGGTTGGAATAGACTTAAAAGTGATGTCCATCAGGGGCTCATCGGTGCTAAAAACGTCGCTCATAGAGTATGGAACGCGACCAAAAAGGGGTTGATCGGTGCTAAAAACTTCGCTATGAATAATCCGAAAGCTATCGGTACTATGTTACATGCGATAACACCATTCGCTACTGCATTCAATCCAACGTTAGGTGCTATTACATCAGCAGGTGCAAACATATTCAGTCACATGCCAAAGGGGTCGGTCAAAGACAAGCTCGTGAAGATCAGTGAACAGTTCGCGCGTGGCGAATTAAAACAAGGTGGATCATCAACAGCACAAGCTGCAGTAGATTCACGAAAGAGATCAAATAATGCGATTCCGTTCAGAGGTATTTAATGAATCATAAATGAGCGGCAGAGATCGAACAAATGCGTATAGATCGAGTAATTCTGTTATCGTATCTGGACCTGGTACTATGTATAACGAAGTCACCAGATCGAGATCATTACCAACACGATATCACGATAACACTAATACTCATGACGTAACCGTACCATATATCAAAACCAGTAAACGCAAATCCAAAACTCGTAAAAACAAACGTAAGTGAGTATTGTCTGTGATAATATTTTTGTTGAAATCAAATGAGTTCTAAGTACGTACGTGGAGTGAAACGAAATCAAATCATTCAACGATGGTTGCAAGGGATTGAAGATCCTGAATATGAAGTGTTTCCGACTAAAAAAGAAGGTAAATATATAGTCAAGTTGAGGGAGACTAAATTAGTAGATCAAACCAATAACGATGTTGATAAACAGTCTGTCGATGTCGATGTTGATAAACAGTCTGTCGATGTTACTAACGATGTCGAGTCTGAAACTGAATCAACACCACCACCTGTAATCAAACAACGTAGACCGCGAACATCTAGTAGTACGATTCCATCAACTAGACCAGATTCAACGATAAATCTCGAAATACTCGAACAGTTACGTAATCTCGGTGAAGAGATCCGCAATGATAGATTCAAGAAAGAGCAGAAACAGTATATCAAACATGTCGTCAACAAAGAGTTATCGAAATCGCGTATTCGTAGTCGATATGTACCGGAAATGTTCCCAGAGTCAGTCGAATCCGAACCAGTTGAATCGAAACCAGTTGAACCCGAACCACAACCACAACCAGTTGAACCTGAACCAATCATTGAACAACCCATATTTCGATCACGTATACGACGCTAAGTATGAATCCGTCGACTTAAACCATCATATTTTTCTGTCAAGTAAATGACATTCAACAACGAAGTCTTTCACAAGACATCAGCTGAAGTAAATACTCAAGTGGCTAGCTATTTCGATATAGTCGATAATGCTATAGCCATGTCAGACACTAACAAGAAGTACGTTATCGATGCGCAAGCTTCGTACAGTCCATCAGCACCTATTCATGCTGGTTCATTCACGACATTCATTATCAGTCCAACATGTGATAACACTGCTGATATCTATAACGGATTCATCAAAGCGCAGATGAAGATTACAATAGTCATGAGTGATCCAATTAACGGTCCATTGACTGGTATAAATAAACATGATTTCAATACATTATGGGTTGGATTCAAAGACGCTATGGATTCAGTCGAAAAATATGAGATCCTCTCTAATGGTATCTCCATATACACTCAAAACTTTGGTCCAGAAGAGTCATTCTTAACAGCGTGTGGTGCTAATGAAGCTTCAAAACGATCCGATATCTACTCTAAAGTTCGTCATAAAGATATATATAATCGTAAATTTAATATAGCTCATTGTGGTGAGTTCGTAAAACTTGTTACCGAAACTGATGTATATGAAGTTAAAATACCATTGAAGATCGATTTACGCCGATTCTTACCCCTCAGTAACATCAAGTATCTACCCGCATTCGCTGGCAAATTCGAACTCAAAATTATGTTCGGTACACAGGGTTTGGTTTGGTGTCCAGTTGGTCCATCTAAAGAGTTAATGTCCGATATTGGTAACCATGATGATATTACTCTTCATGGTATCACATCTGAATTCGTTCAAATCGGTGACATCGCATATATGTATAATGACTTAGAAACATATACATTAAAATCAGAGCTTCGTAAAATATCAGTTGATCGTAATTATGAGATTGATAAAGCGTATAGTGTCATCCCCAACTTTGGTATCGATAATGATATATATCAATCACTCGTTCAACGATACACTCAACAAGAACTCATCTTTCCAACTCAGATATTGACATTCACGACTATGAGTAAGAGTCTCGGTACCGGTCATGGATCATCCACTCAAACCATTACTCCAAGATTTGTCGATTCAATCTTCTTCTTATTCCCATTAGATTCAACTCATCACATTGTATTCAAGAACCCTAAGTTTACGAACTTCCAGTTACGATGTGGTGGTTATGGAGTCGTTCCAACTATTCCATTTGCGACTGATGGTACTGATCCAATGTTCATCGAACTATGTCAGAACGCTATGAACGTTAACGGTGAACAAACAGGGTTCAACAAAGAGGTGATTCAATCATTGACGTTCGTCCCCAATCAAAATGTAGATGAAGGTTCAAATGTACCACGTAGACACTTTAGTTACGATACTACATCATTCTTTATCGGACTTCCGACTGAAACCGATAACACATTCCAACAAGGTCAAACCAGTAACACACCAATCACTTACGAAATCGTTTGTGATCTTCCAGATGATAGTTTCTATGCTATCACCAGTCCAAAACCACCTCCAATTATGGGATTGTTACAAGATACTGTCATATCCACTCATGTTCAACCAAATGGTCTCCCGCCTTGTGTTGAGATCGGCCAATACGATGTGACTAGCAGATAAGTATTTCATAGAACTAGTAACAAACTATTATTTTTCTATGAATTCAAATGAGTGACAATAAACAAGAATGGGAGACATTGAAAGTCGACAACGATTACGAGATCAATACTGACTATCCATATCAGATTCGTCGTAAAGATAACGGATATATCATTAGTGAATGGGAACATCAGAAAAGTAATTACATTCAAATCAAACTCAATGGTCAGTACTATTACAAACATGTTGTCATAGCTTTACAATGGATCGAGAATGATGATCCCGAAAACAAAGTCGAAGTTGAACACCGTAATCGAATCAGAACTGATTATCATATAGAGAATCTATGTTGGAAAACTCGTAGTAAGAACGCGTTGAATCGAACTGGCTGGGGTCAATACAAGTACGAGTACGTTGATGAGTTACCGATTGATGTAGTACCGATCATATTATACAAGGGTTGGGAGTTTGAAGGTTATTTCATGGACCAAGATGGTGAAGTATGGTTTGATAACGGTGAACAATTTCGTAAAATCAGAATCAGTAAAGATAATAAAGTTAGACTATGGGATATCAATCACGTTAATCATAATATCGGTATTCGTGGACTTCGACGTGAATTCATCTAAATCGAATGGTTTGTTTATTTTTCATTAAATGTCCGGTAAATCAGTTCAAGTAATGTCTCATAAACAACATATAACGCCGACTCCACCAATAACTAAACCCGAATATCGTCATCCAGCGACTCATAAGAAAGAGAATCTAGTAGCGGTTGATCAGTCATGTAGATGCGTCAATGCTGAACAGTTGATACTCTATAAAGATGATGTTAACTCGTATTAAACAGTCAATTCCACGTATTTTACTGTAATATAAATGATTAAGAAGCGAAATCTCAACACTGGAGTCAATGCAAATGTTTCACTCGAACCGACATCAGCATCGCAATCCAATAACAATATCAATAACAACATCTTCATCAATAAACGTGATGATGGTAAAGAAGATATAGTAATCACTCGTGATATTACACTTAATGATGCACCGTCAACGGAGTTAGAGAAAGTTGATGTCCGATCACTCATTCTAGAAACATACGCGAAGATACTACTCGATCAAGACAAAGCTCTGATCAGTAATCTCATCAGTAAACATACTATCATCGTTCCACAACAAGATCTAGCATCAATCATCAAATCAGTTACAGGTGGTGATGTTGAGATATACACTGATGACAATCCTGGATGTTGTGTCGCGAAAGTATCACCAATACAGAAGATCGATGCTATTAAGATCGTTACTGAGTCTAGTGAGATAGTCACTGACTTCAAACAAGTCTATAACAAAGAGTTCAACGATCTCGTCAATGTATATCACTTATGTCTGAAGTATGTAGTCGTTTGAGGGATCAAAAATAACGATTCATCTATTTTTGGTTTACGTCGATTCGAGTGCAGCTAATCGTGTTTCTAACGCTGTGATGTAACTCCATAGTTGTTCGATTTGGCTATTCAACGCCAACGAATCATGATGATCAACGGTATCATGACGTAAATTTCTATATTCTAATGGGTTCTTACCTTTATGTTTCATGAAACCTTTGATAGTGAACTCACCAGTACTGTTATTCCAGTTTATCGTATAGTCTTGATATCTAATTACAGCTTCAGTTCCATTCACGTTGTAAATCATTGTATGCGTATCACTGGTACTGGAATTGGTTTTGAATATGAAGTCAAGATGTTCAGTACCATCATCAAATACGGCATCGACTACAATATGTGCACCTTCCATGAAAGGGAGAATCGATGGCAATTTTAAAGTTCCAGTAACACCTATCGTCAACGATGTCTTATCAGTAGAACAGTATGATAGATCGTCATATGCTCTGACATTGTTTACATCAATGTTTGGTAACTCACTCTTCAACGCATATCCATCGAGATCAACCATAGTAACATAATTGGTCAAATCAACAGGTTCAGGAATCTCACTTTTCAATGCTATTTTATCTTGTTTCAATATTTTTTCCGCTAATATTAATTTGGTATCGAAATAGTCTTCCCCGTTATCGATATAAAAGCACAGACCATTACTATCACTTTTATAATAAGTTAAGTAATAAGTTGTTCCGTCAATTTCAAAAGCGACATTAACATCTCCATCTTCAGTAATATCACCGTTATAATCAAACAAATAATCAAACTCTTTTACAAAGCCATCGTTATTTGATATTGTTCCAACAAGGCGAATTCCACTAATCAATTTGATTTTGACCTCCCATGATCCCGAACTATCTTGTACATTTTCAAAAGGTACATCGACAGCATCTTTATATATCAAATCATTTTTGCTTCGATATTTGATATCAGATTCATTCTTAACTGTATCCAACGCTGTGTTAACTTCATCTACAGTCGGAAACTCATTCAGTGTAGTAGCCAATGACTTATCATTCTGTTCGAGTTGATCATGTAATGAATCTATCTTCTTCTGTAACGCGTCTACATCACACGTATACGCTATATCGTTAGTAGTGAACTCTAAGTGTCTGATCAATGTGTTCTCTTTAATCGTGATACCAGTGACTTGAACATGTAGTGGATTCAATATAGTGATCTGCGTTGAAGAGTCATCCATTGTAGCTGATGGAAATGTATCCGTACCAATATATTCAGATATGGCACCATTAGCGATCGTTAATGAAACATACTGTTCATCATAATCAACATCATTGAACTCACTTATTGTTCTTACCATGAGTTTAACTCTAATCGATCCATCAGTGATAATATCTTCCGCAACGAGTTTGACGTTCTTGTCTATACCATCAATCTTACCAACAATATCAATTACATCATCTCTCGATAACTGCATAGTCTGTGCTAGTGTCTTGATCATCGGTTTCATCGTATGTCTGAAGCGTTTACACATATCCATCGTTGATGTCAACGTCATAGCAACTTTAGATGGATCATCTAGTTCATCTGTGAACGTCATATCTTCAACTGGTACGTACTCTTGATCACACCATTCGATTATCTTATTCAGTTTATCTGTATTCGATAACTCCGTTCGCGATTTCATCATTCGACTAACTGGTACGGACACCATATCACCGAAGAATATATCAGCACCAATATCCGGTAACTCATCAACCAACTTACCAGCCATGTCTGTAACGACATCAGCACCAACATCACTAACCTTCGTAACAGTATTCACCAACTCACGACCGATAGTATTAGCAACACCTTTCGATGCGAACGACAACGCTTTACCAGCGACACCCAATCCAGTAGCACCTATAACACATCCAGCTACACCCAACGCGATACCAACATTAGCTTTCATATCGATCTTGTCAACCTCTTTCTGTAGATACTTGGTCTTCGATTGTTGATCAACCATTTCTGAACTAAGTGCATCGACTTTACTCTTCACCTCTTTAACGTCGTATGATACTACATCAACGTTGTTCGTCACTAGATTCAAATCCGATCTCATTGTTGTTATATTATCAGCTGTGATGATCTTCGATGATGTAATGTTGAAATCAGTATACAGTGTCGTAGATGCGTTCGGATTCGGTGATACTTCATAGAACTGTTGTTTAATGATATACTCGAACGCGTTCGTTGATGGATCCCAGTTGACTTCATCAATTGGATCTGTATAGTCATGACGTAGATATAAGGTGATATCACGACCAGTGTCATTCTTCGATCGCTTAGTCCATACATAACCAACTCTATCGACTGTATCCAATGCACCTTTCAAATCAACGTAACCATTGTTGTTGGTACCACTGCGATGAACTTCATCACCATCAATCGTAAACGATAATCGATTAACGAGTTCTTGTCCAGGTAGAACCAGATCGAGATATAACTGTTCGATATCACTGATATTCAACTTCGATGTCGAGTAATTACCAATAGTACATGATACTGAAGCAAGATCATATCCATCCAACTTAACTGATGAATCAGCTGATGTGAAACCAATACTCAATGAATAATCAGATCCGTTAACGACAAAACCATCTTTGAACTTGATATACGGTTCGTATACACCACCATCATCACGCATACATGTACGAAGTAACGAATATGCTAGTCCATTCGAGTTTGTTTCACGAATCGCTCTACTATTGAATATATCTCGTTTAACAGCTATGATACAACCAGTTGAACCATAGTTATCTGGTTTTGGATCACGTTTCTGACACTTACTGATGATCTTACTCTGGAATCGACCTTGAATATCATCACCGATCCATTTATTACCATCCCACGTTAACGACCATTTATTACCGAAACAGTATTCAGTGAACTTGAATGTCAGGTTAGTTGGTATCTCATATGTAGATGGTATCTTTTAAATCATCTTATAGCACTCACATTCATACTCCAATATCTCGTCTCCGAATGTATCCATGTACTTAACATGTTCGTCATAAGTGATCATTGACGGACGATAGAAATAGTAGACATCAGATTCTTGTAATCTCAACGCGTTCTTCGCATCGATGATATCGCATTTGATAACTGGTTTACGTGATACTAATGAGTCATCATTCAGTAAGTTATGAATAGTCATGTCACCATTGAGATACCATGAGTATGGTTCTATGTTAAGGTCTTTGTCGAACATGATCTCTGGATCATCACGTTCACGAGTCGAGTATGTGTAGCAATCACGAGCTTTGTTATGAGTCAACTCCGGACATATGAATTTGCCGTTATCGAATGATATGATGAAATCGTTCAATACATTCCCTTGCCAATCCAATATCAATAGATTTCGCATATGAATCTTGAATACATCAACCGTTGTAGTAAACCTACTCTTGAGTTCACTTGGTAATGATATCTTCATGATGATGACTGGATCTTGAACTGAATCAGTTGATGTTGGTTCATATGTGGTGATATCACTATGTTTGACGTAGTATGAGGGATAACCATCGACGGTATCGAATTCACTATCTCCGCTAGTAGATGGTTGATTGGATTCAACCTCTTGAATCTTATACGATAACAACTCTAATGGACCCTTAATGGTATCACGAAATGTCTTACATATGTTGACGCATGAGTTCAATGATACAGCTTCGTTACTATCATCTGGAATCGATATATCAGATTCAGTACTCTTACACCAATCGATAAGGGGTTGTAGACTGAGTTTATTTGGTATGGATTCACCCTCTAGTGAATAAGTACTAGCTTTACGAATCGATCGGGGTATATACAACACAGCATCTACTATCGGAACCAATATACGTGAACCTCTACAGACTACATAACGATCAGGCAATGACGGATGATCTAGTAACCACTCCATATCCATGTTGATCTCTTCTAATCGGTTGTTGATGTTCGATATGAATCCACGTAATGTTGATCGATGTTGTTCATCGTGATCTCTCATCCATTGAATATCATGATCAGTGAGTGTTAGTTGATTATCGGGATTAGTGAGAGTGATTTGATTATCATTGATGGTTACTTGATTGATATGTCGTCGATCGATAACTCCAATAACATTGTTTTTGTAAACCACTTCTGTGTGATCATCATTGTTAGTGGAACCAAGTTCGCTTCGCGAATCTCTGAATCTTAATCCATGGATCTCATTAGCGAGTCTATGACGTTGAAACCAATCCATCTGTTCGATATCGCCAAGTGTGATAGTGGTTCCAGGGATGACTACATCAGCATCATCCGTTGGAGTGAGTTCGTGATTGACTACTACCACATTGTATTCATTAGCGATGAGTTCACGAGTTTCATCATTTACGTGAATACCCTCTGAGTTAACGTTAACGGATGATCCATGAACAGGGTTCACTTTGCCATGCAAATGACTGTTAATCGATATTCCATCATCGTCAACTGATGTACGAGTCAGCATGGTTACATCGATGATCGCAACAGTTCTACCAGTCGAATCTCTCACTTCGGTCCAATCAACACCGGTATCTACATCACTGTTTCTAACGAATTGAAGTTCAGGATGTGTGTTCTCGAATAGGATTCGATCAGACAATAACATCTGTTCTATTTCTAACGCGGTTTGTCCATCATAAGACCATGTTGAGGTGGTATCTACACGACGTCTGCTATTGAATCTGATACGTTCTGGAGTCGTTATTGATTGTACATGATCACGTCTTCTGATATAAACCACTTCACCAGTAGTTACACTCGTTATGAGTATGAGATCATTACCGATCTGATCAACATGGACATCAGATGAGTTCAACGCTAACAACTCTTCATCAGTGAGATTCGATAATGATTCCAGATTATGATCACCAAATCCAGATCCGGCGTTAGTGGTTGTATCATGAGTTAATCTCGTTGTTGGTGTTTCGTCATCTAAATCATCTAGTTCCATCTCATCAGTGTTTTCGACTGTGTGATCAACAATGGTGTTATCTCTATGTTCTCTCCATCCTCGAAGCAATTCGCGAACTGAATCAGTAATAGTTTGTATCGATTGTTGAATAACTCTTACACCATCAATCATTTCCGGTACTCGATCTAATGTTAATCCACCAGCAATTAATGTAGTGGTTGTAGTACCGATCTGAGTTAACGAGTTCATCGCGTTTAGTACCAAATCAGTAGCAGTTAACGATGATGTAGCTGCTGGAATCTCTGTCTGTGTTGGAATGAATCGTTTTAGTACTTGACCAGCAGCGCTAGTATCCATATCGAGGAGGAATTTACCACTAATCGGTTGTTTACCGCCGGGGTAATCATTTGGTCCACCCATTCCAGGGAATGTAAAGTCTTCAGTTCGATATGTGTTGATGTTCATGTTCTCACCTGTCATGGATAGAGTTGATAGATCTTTAACCATATTCACTGCACCTGAAAGTATTGTGATTATGTCACTAGCAATCGCTAAACCTTTACGAATAGAATCAATGTACTCGTTATACGCAGCTTGTAATCGAAGTTGTTCTTGGATACCATTGATGATAGCACGTAACACTGAGTAGTCATATGCGAGTACGTCAACGGTACCACCAACTACGTTCAGATCTCTACGCATAGTCATGATGTTATCAGCCCATATGATCTTCGATGAGTAGATATTATTATCAGTGGTGATGGTAGTACAGTTACGTGGATCTGGTTTGACTTCATAGAACTGTTGAGTGATCATGATATCGAATGGATTGTATGTTTCATCAGCGGTATCTGGTTTCTGTTCGAAATACTCTTTCTCGATATAGATGTGAATGTCGTTATTGGTATTCTCTTCTGGAATAGACTTGTTCGAGTGTTTGACTTCGCGGATGTATGTGAATGACTCTATAACAGGGTTGTTGTCACGAGTATTCAGATAATGAAGGTTGATTGGAGTAGTTATGTTCAGATCCCACTTCAATGGAGTTACAAAACCGTTGATATTGATATCAGCTAGTACGTACAACATGTTCTTACTGGATACGTCGTTAGATACTTTAACACCGAATTGTTGAACATCGATGTTGTCATAATGTGGTGATTCACCGAGTTTAACGTTATCATCAGATACATTGATGATGGTTCCATCAGCGTACATTACTCTCCAGTTTGTAACGTATTTGGATAATATAGTAGCATAGTTGTCTGAGTCTTTGACGGTATCTACGAAACATCGGATCCATTTAGCGATGTAATCATTGTGACGAACTACTATCGCTGGACTTCCATTGTTGTTTCTAACGGTTGACTGTTTATTGAATGATAGGTTCACGACGTTGTTTCCGGTCCATGAATGACCATCCCATATTAATGACCATGTATGACCAAACAGATAGTCTTTGAATTCGAATTCTAACTGTAATGGAATTTCATAGTTCGGATCGATATTCCATATCATCTCATAGTACTTACTTGATTGAGTGATCAATGACGGTTTATATAGATACAGTTGATCGGATTCGCGGAGTTCGAATAGTGAGTTATCATTAATCTCTGATTTGGTGTTTTTAATCAACTCATCGATTTCGTTCTTGGTGTAGATACAATTGATACGTACATCATCAACTTTACTGTATTTGGTGATCTTTAATTCATCGTCTCTGACTTTGATTTTGTAACCACGATCTTTCAATGCCATTGCACGCACAGCTAATGGGGTAATCATTTTATTTCACATAAAATGCTGTTATCGTTACAAAGTACCGGCCCGGACTACAGTCATTTACAAGCAAACATTAACATACCATGGAATTGTGAGTACATTGAATATCATGTCGCTTCGATAAACACGAGAGATCTATTGATAACGACAGATGATGATGTAATCGAATTCGAATATGAAGATGATGATGGTAATTTTCAAAAACATAAATTGGAGTGTCTAGATCTGTTCAACGTTAGTAAGAAAGATGCTAATAGTATACTCACATGGGATAATGCTGAAAGATATATCAATGTCGGAGTTAACGCTGATGGTGATGGAAGTAGAGGTCGAACACTGATTACTCCGTTAGTGGATGGATTCAAATTCACACGAATTGATCATCGCGCTGGATTAGTCACTGGACTATACAACATGAAACTCAATACAGTATATCCAGCTAATGAATTGATTATAGCTGAGAGACCGATTAGAGACTATGCGAATAAACTATATCTGGTATCGAAACAGGGTCAAGCTATTCAATCTAATATCGGTGACATCGAATACACACCATCAGTCATAGCTAGTATCGATCATATCATCGACACAGATACACCAATCATCCAAAACTTCGAAACCTATGGTAAACCAATCAAAAATATCGTTAACATCGATTCATTCAAACAAATCGATCTACAACTAGTCGACTTCCAGTATCAACCAGTAGTGTTAGCCAGTCCGATGTTCGTTACCATTAAAGTTAAACCATGTGATAATCCAAAAATGAAATTACATTAATGGATTTACTCGTTTGATTTGGATTCAGCGTCGAGACGAGCTTTTAACGCGCGTAACTCAGCTAACTCTTGTTTCTTTCGTTCACGGTATTGTTTTTGTTGTAATCTTCTAGCGATGATTCTTTCTTCATCAGTTTGATACTTACGTTTACGTCCACGATTGGATTTGGATGGAGTGGTTGGTTCATCAGCGAGTAGTTCGTTGACATTGTTGTCGTCAGTGACTAATTCGTCTGATTGTTTGGATCGTAATGATTTGATTACGTCTGTTTCGTTGAAGATGTCGGTATTGATAGTCATTTGCGTTGAAAATAAAATATTAGTATTGAACATGAATGATGACGTTTATATTAAATCGTGTTGTTGTTTGAATCGATTGATATACAATGATACATATTTACCGTTAATATCAATACATCTGATAAATTGGCTTCCACTCTTATTCACATTGATATGAAGTTTACGATATAGATCATCTTTAACTCTTCCATAGAATAGATCTTCATCGGTTTCATCATCATAGTAATAATAGTATCGACTTTCATCAAAGTATTTAATATCATTTCGAGTCTCATAGAAGTCAACAACAGTAGATTCATCAGGTATATCATCGAAGTATTCGTATTTGATATCTCGTCTACCAGTTTTATTTAGTTGATTCTGACTTGGTGTAACCCAACGTAAATTGTCGATATGATAGTCTGTTCTGTCATGATTGATATGATCGACTTGTGTTTTATGTTCAGGATCATCGTTTGGAATGAACAGTTTAGCGATTAAAATGTGTTTATTATAGTCTTTACCATTCAGTTTAATACGAGGATAACCACATCTCAATGATTCAGATACTTCATAATGATTATCTTTACGACGAATCGTGAATGGATATTCGTTCAAGATCTCGTAATTCGAATGATCAACTAATTCTACGTAACTCATATTTGGTTTCACGATAAAATAATAGATGCAAACTAGTTTGACATAGTCGAAACATCGATACTATACATAATTTTTGACATGTGATATGAAAACTATTTTTGAAAAATTTTGGATAATTATGACGGTATATATCGTGATGGAATATAGCTGGAACAGAATAAATAGTAAATCGATATCTAATAAGTGTTAGCGCTAACGGGTATAGTGGTAGAGTCATGAATCGGTGGTCCGGAACATTGGTTCGATTCGCTGCTATACCACTTTTCTGTGTTATTTTGTATCATATTTGTGATAGAACCCTAGCGAACTAAACACCTTGTGGTAAACTATTACTTGTGGTATAGATAACACAGAAGCATTTGTCGACAAATGTAATCCTCGTAATGAACGTGTTAAATCACGTTCCCCAACCGAGTAGATGCATATTGTTTCTCTTTATGGGGTGGTATCATCCCGGGTACGTATCATCTCATATCGAATGCATGACGCATCTACGAAGACAGTTGGTTTTTGTTCGATGATCATCTTTTTGGATCAAAAATAGAATGAATCCATTTAGATTGGTTCGTCATCTTTATCAATCTCACGGAAATCATCAACTGATTGACTCTTAGTGATCGTTTGTTTATATTCACTGATGACTTTATGAGCTTTGTTGTAGATCACTTCATATCTCTTCAATTCGGATTGTAAACATAGTTTATCGATGAAGTATTGATAATAAGTGTTGTCTTTGTATTGTTTTGGTTTCAAATCGATTGTCATCAACATTGGATCTCTATATACTGATCGAAAACGATTCTCTTTCACGGTGATGTATGGAACCTTACCAAACATGTCGATCATCTTGGACATGTCTATAACAGTTGATCCGTATTTGACGAGTAATGGACGAACACTGATACCGAACTCGTTTGGATAGATCTTACTATCGAGATACACATAGAGTTTATCAGTGTTGATTGGATGAATGGTTTCGACGAAGCTTTTGACGGTTGGTTTGATTTCGACAGACATTTCGGTAGAATAAAAATAATCGATTCAATTTAAGTTTGAAATCAACTCAGTAATGAGATAGAATTCACCGTTTAAGATAACACCGACATCTCCATAATTGTTATGCCACTCATCAATGACGTAATATGTTAACTTATCGCGAATTATGTATGGTTCTTCAATCGATATCTCGTATCGACCATTGAACCCCTTGATGTCTACGAAATGATATTCCATTTCATCAACACAAAAATAGTTGACTTAGAATTGAACTTTACGTAAGAACTGTGGTAATGTTATCTGTTGGAAACACTTCGTCTTACGAAAACAGTTACAACCATCAGTGAGATCAAATGTGATTGATTCACCATTGTATAATCGTTCGTATAACTCTTCAACTGTGATCCCCATTCGTTTACACTTATTGAGTATACACTGTCGACTCACACCTTTCATACGTATGTGATAACCTTCCATTCCGGTTTCATCTTCGAGTATATCGAGATATGATTTCTTACCGAGAGCGATCAACTTTCGTGAATGTATCTGACCAGTAGCACCTGGAAATGAATCGAAATCGCAATGAAACTGTGTCATCTGTTTACCGATCAAATCACGACCATACTTAACTTTATAGATCTCAGCTAATCTATCAACATCACACTCTTTCAAGTGTAGCGAGTCAGTATCTTGATAGTATATATCGATTCCGTGTTGTTCAGCTGTTGACATCACTTGATTCATGATGTGTTTACTCCACGATAACACAGAAGCTCCAAACTGTGGAAGATTGAAGTGATTGTTGATTGGTTTGATCTTCTTAACGAAACATTTAGTTGAATCATTGAATGATACTTCTTTGATGAAGTTATAGTTACGATAGATATATGATATAAGATTCTTCTTGTTGACGACTTTGATTTCATCATTCATTGGTTTCAATATTGATTTACCGTAGATGGAGTTCAACAACAGTTTAATCGTCTTCTCCAATGGATTATGTTCATTCTTGTACTTCAATCTTAGATCGAATAACGTTTTGATGAACTCATTGATCTTTTTGTTGAAACCTTCATCGAAATAGTATCCACGGATGAGTTCGTAATCAATATTATAGAATTCGATTAAATCCATTAAGGTGATCTTATCGACGTAGTAATGATCGACTGTTTCATTACAGAAGATCTTCGAACCTTTGTCGTTATGTTTGAATACATGACCGAACTTATACGGACGATTGGACTTACACGATAATTTGTTGATGTTGAGTTCGATAAAGAATGTATCATAACTCATTAACTGTTCATGAGTACAATCATCTGGAATCACCTTTGGTTTACCTTTAGCGACTCCATCCATTTCAGACATAGATGATGGATATAGAATAGAAGCGTCGAAATCTTGGATCACACCAACGATGTACTGTTTTTCGTTATTAGCTGTCATTGTACGACCACCACTGACACAACGTTGGATGAAGTTCTGTGGTTTACCACTTAATAGATAACATCCATCGAAACAACCATATATACGAGCGAAATCATAACCAACAGCTGAGATAGATATGAATTGATGAATACCAATCCATGGTTTATCGGTTTTGGTGAACACTTCAGCTAAATCGTTATTGAACTTCGTCATCCCATCCATCAACGTAATACAATCTTTGATACAATAGAACGTAGCGTACTTCATGATATCGATTGTTTCATCAGCTTCATCGTATGATTTAGCTAATTTAGCGTTTGAAATCAACTGTTTACGATCTTGTTCGAGTTCGTCTACTGTCTTCTTATCGATGTTTTCGTTAACGTATTGATCATAGAATTCATCGAATGGTATAGTCTTTCGTTGTAGATTCTTTTCAGTGTAGATTCGATAAGCGATGATCTCTTTATGAACCTTTAGATTGAACATGTCATCGAAATCACGTAATGGAGCTGGTATAATCGAATAGCTGTTACGGAATGTTAAATGTTTAGATCGTATCTTCTTCATCTTTGGTTCATTGGTTTTCGGATCGATAACTGGTTTCTTAGTCTTTGGATCGATAACTTGGATCCATTTATATTGGTCCATAACGACTTGTAATAGAGTTCCACTTCGTTGAGTCACTTGAGTTTCCCAATCTGGTTCATGAATGAAGAAACAAGCGTCGTATTTCAAGTTGTGGAAGTACGTTAATGAGTTACTTTTGAGTGACATCAAGAACGTTGACGTGAGTTTAGATCCAGTGAATGGTACATAATGTTTGTCATCACAGAGACAAATCAGATATGGTCGATGTGGAGATACAGTTACATCAGTTTCGTAATCAGCGTAATAGATATGAGACCATTCAGTTATCTTCTTAGTGTCAGCCGATTCAAGTCTACAACATGATTCTTCATCATAACTGAGACTAACGTAGTCATTCAAATGATTATCGAACTCACATGTATCGAGTATACCCTGTTCACATTGATTGATCTCTCTGAAACATCCATGTTCGAACATAGTTTTATTAACTGTGGTGAGTTCAGTTCCAGTCCAATCATCTGGTTTATATTTTGGAGTATCATCATCATCTTTGATATCACGAATACGAAATCGTTGTTGAATGTTCATATTTGGATATAACATATCAATCTCATCATGATATTTAATATAAAACTTCGTTATCGGTATCATCTCTTTCATATCGATCATGTAATGTTCTTTATATAACAATAATTGAATCTTTCGATCAGCTATGACTTTCGGATTCTTACGAGTATCAACACTGAGTTGTTTCTGATGTCGTGAATCTCTCTTATCATCAAATTTGTATACAACGAAGTGACACTTCATTTGAATAGCTATTTCCAATATCTTCTTATTTGGTATTGATCGAGTTAACATTATTGAACGAAGTTTATGAAGTTCGTCATCATTGAACACACCTGATTGAACACAAGCGTATACGAAACAGTTATCACGATAGTTATTCTTATCAATGGTGTTGAATATCTGATATCTGGTCAAGTCCAAACCATTGATTAGGTTGATGTATGGAAAGAAACCACCATCTGGAGTTTCACGAAAGTCATCAACTGATTCAACTACTACTTCTTCACCATCAACCTTTTCGATGAACTCAGTCTTTCCAGTCTCTTCATTATTAGTCATCTTGATGAACTTCACTTCGAATCGAACTGGAATGTAATCCCAACCGATTAGATTCGGATCACAATCGGAACTGTATTGTTCTACTGTTATCTCACCAAGTATACATCGTATCATAGTTTCGAGATCCAACTCTTTGTTGATACTGAACCTTCGACCATTACCGTTCATGTCATAACCAGTTATAATTGGTCTCCATTCATTTGTTTTCATCTTACGAATATATCGTAACACTTTAACGAAAGCGTATTGTTTCTCACTATCATCATCGATATCGATTTCAAATGTTTCATGATTCTTAACAGCGATCATCATTCTCTTCATTTCGTTTTGATATTCAGTTTTGTCATGAACATTCTCTTCATAACGGAGTCGTTCATCGGATTTGGTTGTCGTATATTCAGTATCGACATTCATTAACGATTCGATGAATAGTTTAGATTCACTTGGATGTGGAACTGAATAGAGTTCACTCATATTCATCAATGAACGTTCGAACATAGCTGTATCTTTCAATGATTGTTTATACTGTTCACGACTTTGATGTTGTTTCTGTTGTTGACGTTTCATCGTCGACATTCGTTTAAATAGATCGTCATCAGACTGTTTCTGTTCACAAATTTCATTGAATCGGTTAACATAATCAGATACACGTACACCTCTAAAATCGATATTCATCTGTTTGATACTCTTCTTCAATATAGGTTTCAACTCTTTGATCTTGAGTGATCCATATCTAAGGATGTTGCCCACTGCCCAATTATGCATGGCATTAAAAAAATCTGCCCTGCCCACATGGGCAATGCATTTTTTTATATAAATATATTAAATTTTTTTGCATTGATAATGTGTATAAATTTTACTTTTAAATATTTTCTTAATTAAAAAAAAAATATCTAAATTTTATATTATATATGTAAAAATTGAATTGTTTATATTGGGCAATAAACCTTTGAAATTTTTGGGCATGGGCACCCATGCCCTTCATTCAAAATTTGAAAGAATTTCAATAGTTTACATGCTGGGCAGTACTGCCCACTTTCATAAGGTCAAATGTGGTCAAATAAATTAACCTTTTTGCC
The DNA here is from genome assembly GCA_039105265.1 of Tritrichomonas musculus. Lineage (NCBI taxonomy): Eukaryota > Parabasalia > Tritrichomonadida > Tritrichomonadidae > Tritrichomonas > Tritrichomonas musculus. The sequence continues at coordinate 699,648 of JAPFFF010000049.1, forward strand.
CAGGCTTTTTTATAATTAATAATGTTAAAATATGCATTTATTTTCTTAAAATACCTCAAATAAGCTCGGAAATGCTTTTTGGAGCTTTTTTTACTGTGATTTAGAAGCTGTTTATTGCAATCATCTGAATCAATAATAATTAAATCGGGATATAACAATAAGAAGCTCCAAAATACAGTAAAAAAGCTCAGAAGAGCATTTATAAGCTATATATTTCTAATTCAAGAACTGGTTGTTCCTATCCTTTATATTGAAAGAAGTAATATTTGAATATTATTCCTTTATTCTTTTTTTTTATTTTTAAATTTATAAATTTATGACAATTACTAAGAATATGTTTATCAAATATATTAAAATTAAAATGATTCAGATTATCCTATAAAAAAAATATAATATATCATATGTTAAAAACTGTTATGGCATTTTTAACCACCATCATTATGATAATCACATTGTGATGATTCTTTTGAGACCCAATTTGATGTGTTTATTTAAAAAGGATATCATAATATGAGCCCTCTAATATACTCTATTAGATTTTAAAGAAATTCGGCCCTCAATTTTTGAATGAGTTCTTTGAAATTTTTTTCCTGATTTGTTTGCTTTTTTTACAATCAAAAATGAAAAAAGAATAACAAAATATTAAATTGTAGAAATAAATGAAGATAAATATACTTATTTACTTCTTTAATGATGAAAATAATTTAACTTTATGATTTATATTAAATTCATAAAAATATTTTTCACAAAATTTAATTTGAATACCAAATATATTATGTAATAATGCTTTTTACTTCAAAATATTACTAAGTTTACATTTTTTATGAAAAGCATTTCGACAATTCTCATATAAAAATGAAATAATTTGAATAATTCTTAATGATTATTTATTATTTTCCTATTTTATACTAGTTTGGTAAAATTTTTAATCAAAAAAAAAAAATATAAATATAGCGAATAAACCTTTTTTTGAAAAGAAAATTTTAAAAAATGTGGTTATATTTTTTTTTGGGGCAATTTCTAAAAAATCTTGGGCATTTTGGGCAAAATTTTTATAAATGGTCGGGCAAAAACGCATCATTATCCATATCTATCAAACCCTGGTAATGATAGAATCTCAGATTTCGATAGTCTACTCAACAACTTCGTCATTTACGATAAATTAAAAAATAATTTTCATAGTCTAACAATAATTATCATCCACATCAATATTAACGTTAGTATCGACATTAATGGAATCATCCATCGAATTGACATTCACGATGACACGGATATGAATATCATCGTATAGTATTCTATCGATTTCATCTTGAGTCGGTTCTGAGTAATCTATAGAGGATTCTACTTTACGACCAAGAACGTCTATGGATTTGACACTCATTTAAGTGAAACCAAAAATAAACATCACTTACTCTTCATCGTCAGCGAATTCATCTTCATCGAAAGCTCCACATGGTTCAATCCATTCATTGATTAACACTAACTTAATGATAGTATCGATTAACTCGATCTTTGAATCCATTTCATCATCATTATCATAGCTAGCTATGAATCGATCATCGAGTTCGTCAAGATCGTCGATGTTGTAGTAGTTGATGATGTTGTCGAGATTGAACTCTGATTCATAGTTGGTATCACTGAGATAATCACGAAGTGATTCTAATAGTTCATCGACACTGTTGATGTTAGAGAGATCATTGTTATCGGTGAACCATTCGTGATAGTCTTCAATCAATGATTGACTCAATGGTTTCGACTGAATCGATTGATTCGACTGTGAATTCAATTTTGGTCATCATATTATTATTATGATATGACGATAAAAAAATAGTTTGAATCGAAAGTGAGTCAGTTTACATCAATAGAGTGGTCGTTGATGAACTTCAGTGTCGAACTACGTAAATGACTGATCAGAGGGGTGTTTCACTGTTGTTAAGGATGGGTTGAGGACGAAGTCCGAGACCCTCCTTAACATATCTACTAGATGTCGACAAGTTCAGAGAGTCAAAAATAAAGATTTAACAGAATATGATATGCCGCGAGATATTGTGCTTCATCTTGATCGATATCTGGCGCTGTGTCAATATATTGTTGTGGTTGTTGAGGCTGATATTGTTGTTGAGCTTGTTGTTGTTGTTGTTGTTGTTGTTGTTGTTGATAATATGCCTCCTGTTGAGCTTGTTGTTGTTGAATGGAGCTCATAAAATCTGGGTCATCATCCCAAGTAACGAATTCACCACCATCATTGTTCATCCAAGACATTATCGATAATGTTTTTCTTGAGGAATAAAAAAAAGAATAGGGTAAAAAAGTAGTTAAAAAATTTTTTTTATTTATGTTGTTTTAGCAGATGATTCTTTGGCAAAATGATTTTGATTCTGAAGTTGTTGTTGGAGTTGTTGAATCAAATGTTGTTGTTGCTGGATAGTTTGTTCCAATTGAGGTATTCCAAGTCGTTGTCTTTCAGCTTCTAGCTGCTGTCTTTTATATTCTTGTTGTTGATACCAAATTGCTCTTTCTTGAGCTTCTCTCTCTTTCTCAGATTGAACAAATTTCTTGTATTCTTCATCCTTAAGTTTGGATAAATAATCTGTTGTCATGCCTGCGCGAGAATGATATGCAGACCAAGAAGGGTCAGGATAAGCACTATCCAACTCTGACTGCCTTGAGAAATAAAATTGTCTTGGGACGAAGACAAATTGTTGATTCATTCTCTTTTAAAAAATGAACTTAAATCATAAAACATTTAGACAAATATACTTGACAAGGAACTATATCAAAAAGTTCGATGACCATATACATTCTCAAAATTTTCAAAGGCCAGATACCTTATCAAAAAGTTCAAAGGCCTAATAGGTATTCAAAAAGTTCATTGACCTAATACCTTCTCAAAAAGTTCATTGACCTAATACCTTCTCAAAAAGTTCATTGACCTAATACCTTCTCAAAAAGTTCGATGACCTTATAGGCTCTCAAAAAGTTCAAAGGCCTAATACCTTATCAAAAAGTTCAAAGGCCAGATACCTTCTCAATCTATTGACCGGACAAATACCTATTGAATTATCTGACCGGACAAGTAAGCTCTCAAAAAGTTCGGTGACCTTATATCTTTTCAAAAAGTCGTTTCTGGCCGATAAATGGAGGGATGTTTTAACGGACCCGAAGGGACGTTAAAAAATCACGCCATTTATATATACTACTAATTTCCCGATATTCGGCTTCGATTTTTGATTGTAATTCTGAAATCTTGGTATTAAGTTGTTCAACTTGTTGTTGTGGTTCTTATTTTCAGAGTTCAATCTTGAGATTTCGTTGGTCAATTCAGTGATCTTTCATTTGATGGCTTCGATTTCTCTGTTTGTGACTTCAACAGTGGATTGAAGTTCAGCAATCGTGCATTTGAGTGATTCAATTGTTGAATTATAATCATTGATCTTGTCATTGAGGCTTCCGATCTCTCTATCCTTGGCTTCATTTGTTGATTGCAACTAGCTGATCTTGCCTTTTAGAGCTTCGATTTCTCTGTTCCTTGTTTCAATAGTTGATTGTGATTGTGCAATCTGTCTATTGGGTCCTTCGATTGTCGAATTCAATTCATTGATCTTGCTGTTGAGTGTTTCAATCTCTCTGTTCTTGGTATCAACAGTGGGCTATATTTCGGCATTTATTTAATAAAAAATGATATGAAAAAACATATCACATCAAAAGATATTTTTAAAATGAATTTAAACTTGACGTTAAGTATAAATTCGGAGGGCTTTTTAAAGTCAAATTATTGTTAAATCTTAAAGTTTTTTTTTAATTTTACTATATTTTTGGCTTTAAATATTATATTCATAAAAATATTAACGATTTATAAGTTTCGGTTTTAAATTTATTATGATTTAAAAAAAAAATGATTTAAATTTATTCAAATATAGTTAAATTATAAAGTTCTACATTTGCTCTATCATGGTTGGCATGCATTCTTTATTAAAAAAAATTATTTTTATATAATATTCTTCTTTTTAAAAAGAATTTAATGGATTAACTTATAAAAAATTATCTTTATTCGATAGTATATTTAAATCCATCCTTTAATTTCCAATTTGAAAAAATAGAATAATATATTAAAATAATTTGTTGCTCAGATTTTCTGGGGAATGCAATATTTAATTATATGACCATGTATAGAAATTATTTATAAAATAAAAAAAATAGCAAATTTTTCGATTTTCATCCCCTGGGGAAAAATCCCCAAGCTTTATTTGGGGGAAAAATTGAATGGAATTGAATGGTTTATGTTTTGGGGATTTTTCCCCAAGAAGATTTTTTGGGGAAAAAATTTAAAAAATGAAATTAAACAAAATATATATATTATTATAAATATAATATAATGAATTATAATTTACTTTATCGCTTAACACCAAAATTATTGATTTTTAGAGTTGGTTTACTGTAAATTTGGAGAGTTCTTAATTTTCAAAAAACCATGGGTAGCTTACTCACACTTAATAAAGGAAAAACAAATTATTTCTTCAAAAAAACCATGAGCTATTCATGTTTTTTTTGATATATTAATAATAATTAATAATTATTATTAATATTATAAATAACAAATATATACAGAAGTATAATCAAATATTAGGCACAAATAATGAATTTTAAAATATTATAACCATTTTTTTGAGAATTTTAGTATATTCCCCATCTCCCCAAGGCTGGGGATTGAATCCCCACGGAATTTGGGGAATGTTGAGAGGGTTATTCCCACAATGAATGAACGAATCTGCGGCGTTTCTTCTCGGCTTCTGGTTTAACTGAAGAATATAAGAAGCCTTCACGAATGCATTCATTCTGTTGGTATCCGACATTGACATTATTATGAAGAATCTCTAACCTGTCAAACAACTGGTTTGATGATTTGAAACCGACAAACAGCTTGTACAAGTTGTAGTAGTATAGTATAGGCTGGGATTCATTCTTCACCCCAGCCTACACTGCTCGCCACCAAGCTCAGGTACACCTTCGCTTGGGTCTCGCTACCCGGCCAAATACCCTCTGAAAACCTATCGTAAGTACACACCCTCTACTTTCACTATTCCACCAATGTCATTTCCAAGGTATGGAGTGGTTTTTAAGCTTTCTAATGGTGTTTTTTGAATTCTACACCCGAAAATACGGTATTTCTTGTATAGGCACGACCCCGAAAAATTGAGTTTTGATTGAGTTAATATTTTCTCTCAAATATTTTTATGCCAGAAGTATATTTTTTTCTCTCAAATATTTTGAAAAGATTTTATAAAAATATTCTTAAAAAGTTAACTAGACACCAAGATATTTTAATATTATTTTTCACTTTTTGAATTTAAATTTTTATTATTTTGTTATTGATTTTAATTAATTTTTCAAAATTTTTGTTCCACTTTTTGAATATAAATTTTGGTACTGTACACTTACTGTACAGTCACTGTACACTTACGGTACAGTAACAACCTTAAAATTTTCAAAATTGATAAATAAAATTTTTTCCTTTAAAATTATAATATTTGTGAAAGAAAATTTTATTAATAAATTGATAGATAAAATTTTTTATTATTTTTACAAGTTTATGGTTATAATTTATTAAAATTAATTTTTATAAAAAATGTCGGACTTTCTATTTTTCGAACCATGTAACTTTCCACCAAATATTTCCATTGAGCTATGACCCCATACAAGAATATTTTTGGATGGTTTATTTTTAAAACTAAATTCTGAATATATTATTTGAGTTATTACAATATATTTCAATATTTATTTGGTTTTATATTTATTCAAAATCGAGTTTCCATCTTTGTCTATGCGTGTGTCGTAATGGTTAAACTCCCTACCTAACATCCTAGGTTCGACATATATCCGGAACGCATTTTTTCTGAGTTATGAGAAAGAGTGGACTTTGAGTGAAATCTGTGAAAACTTGGATTTGTGGCTAAGTTGTGAGTTGTTCGTTAACAATTATTCCGCAAACAAAAAACTTATTGAGTTAAGTTTCCATCTTCCTGATCGAGGCCATTAACTTCCCCTAGTTAACGGACGGCTCCTTTCAATAAGGATTTCATTTGAAGTAGATCTCTTTTATAAGTAATTCAGAAAAAGGCCTCTCAGGGTTGGTTTTTGCACTTTTGTTTTTATATTTTAATATTTTTATAAAAATGTATCCAACACTTAATCCCGCAGAAGAAACAACACCTATACCAATTGAATATGCTTACTTTTTAGAAGATGGAGAACAAGACCCAAGCAAACCTAATCGATATTACTTTAATTTTCCTCAAGAATGGTGTACTTCGAATAGAGGGGAATCAATTGTAGGCGTAAGAAGTATTTATTTAATGGCTCGAAGAAGAAAATTAGAATTTGATTTTAGCATTCGAAAATATTTGAGGAAGGACTTTGATGAACTAAAGGCAAAAGAAGAAAAGGCAAAGGAAGAAAAGGCAGAGGATAAAGATAAAGAAATAAATAATGACGAAATATATGACAAATTACCAAAAAAATCAAAAATAGAATTAACAATCCATGTTATATCTTGGTTATCGACTGATAATGATATGAGAAAAATATTTGAAGATATAAATGATCAATTAGATAAAGTATTTAATACATATAATGAAGCATTCTTAAAAGATTGTGATGTAACAACTGATTCTTGGAAAGAAATATTGGAACAATATAAAGCTATCACTAAAGAATATATCAATCCATTATTTGGACGTTTCTATTTTGTGAAAGATGTGTTAACATTTCTATTTAATGCCCGAGAAAAGTATCAAGAATATAAAACAAAAATCGATAATTGGTTTAAAGAGCATGAAAAAAATATTATTCCACTCTTTCGCCAAGATAAGATTGATAGAAGCCGAAACGATTTTCAAATGGATGGATATTATGATTATGATAAGAAAGCATTTATTGAAACCATTTTTTCACCACAGAACTTAGAAAAGAATACAATTTCCAAACCATCATTTATATATATGGCACCAGAGATAACAGATTATGAACCTACACCTACACCAACACCTACACCAACACCTACACCAAAACCAATACCAGGGGAAAATGATTTTGTCGAATTAGGTCTATACTATGTTGATTTCAAGATTAATTTTAGAGAAAGTGATAGAACAGATTCTAACTATAAGAATACTGATTTTGCTGATTTATTTAATATAGGAGATAAACCATATCAAAATAATCCATATGACTTTAATAATAAATGGTGCAGAAGATTAGATTTTAAAAATATTTGGGATAGACATTCGTGTAAAGTATATTCATCAATAGCTGAGCAATCAAATAAATATTATTTAGGCAATAGTCAAATATACTTCAGTCCTATCAAGTACTTCAAACTGAACTCAACTGATCAAAGATTTTGGATAGAATTATATTCAGGGCGTCATAATAATATTCCTGTTCTGGTACCAAACAATGAATCATTTGTCATTGAAATGCAATTATTACCATTTAAGAAGATGCTTTACATTTAAGACTAATTTAAATGAACAAAAAGCATTTTAAGACAATTAATGAGCTTCATTCTTTTTTTCCTTGGAGATCTGCCTCTAAATTTGTTCCACTCGCAAAACGATATGGATTCACAGAAGAAGCCGCATTAGATTATTTAAGGAAGATAGTACATGATGTAAAGGTACCAAAGGCAAAGTTTATGAATATCTATTCTAAACACTCTGGAGGATATCAAATGGACACATTCATCAATGATAAGACAAAGGATGGTCTCAACTATTTGATGCTAATTAATATTAACACAAGAAAAGCATATTGTTATCCAATGAAGGGGAAAGGTGCAAAAGAGGTAGCCCAGGCATTAAATAAATTTTTTGAGGACGAGCCAGATGTCTATTCGATAACATCAGACCAGGATGCTGCTTACTTGTCCAATGATGTATTACAGTTGATGAAGACCAAAAATATTGTTTACACTACTACCGAGGATAATAATCATAATGTACTAGGTATCATAAATAGGTTCATGAGAACGATTAGAGACATGGTAGGCGAGAACAGGTTCATCAATGAGAAAGAAATGGATAGTTTAATAGATTCATACAACAATTCTCCCCACAGGTCATTGGACTATAAGATACCAAACGAGATGACAGAGAAAGATGAAAAAGAATATGTAAAAACCAAGTCGCAAAACAATCCATATGACTTTAAGCCAAATGATAGAGTTAGAATTATTCAGGCCAAGGAGCCATTTTCGAAGCGCAGGAACAAGGTAAGCAAGGAAGCATATATAGTTGATTCAAAGGCTGGGAACCAATTTATAATTAAGTCCAAAGATGAGTCAATAGACAAACTCCCTGGTTATAGGTTAATCAAGACACAAAACAAAAATATTGCACAAACACTTAAGGGAGGCAAGAGAGGTATTGTGGAGAAGATTATTTCTTATGATACAACAAAGAACAAATATAAAATTAAATACAGCGAAGGTACAGAAGACATCATACCGGCTAAAAATTTACGAGAAGGTGCTCCAACAAAGCTATCTAATCTTGAAGTGGATTACTGGTCAAAGAAGAAAAATATACCCAATGGAATAAAAAAGTGGATTTAACGAATATTAAATGTCTAAACAAATAATGAAAGAAGTGGAATCCTTAATCCAAAAGACAATGAAGAAGAACCAGAAAGAGATAGAGGCAGCACTGATGAAGCCATTACATCCTTCCTATCCTTTTAGTACGAATGGAATTTATTTTCTTATTGGTAAACCAGGTGCAGGTAAGAGTTATTGGTTGTGGAAACACATACTAATTACTGAACGTCTATTTAAGCATCCGTACTATCAAAAAATAATATTTTGCTCAAGTTCTGGAAAAGCAGACAAAACGGCTGAGGCAATGAGTAAAGAGGTAAAGACACCAATAGTATATCTTAATGAAGCCCAATTGATGGATTACCTAAAGAAACACCTCAAAAGAAAAATAAAATATTATGCAATGGTTAAACATGTATTATCAAAAATGAAGGAAACAAATGAAGAAATGCAGAGACTTATAAACAAGCACTCCCTCCAAGAAATAGATGATAGAATAGTATATATAGCCAATAAGTTAGTAAAATACCAAACCTCTTCTTACCCATATAACACACTAATAATATTGGATGACTGTGCAGGAAGCGATTTGTTAACACATAATAATACAGAATTCCTTAGACTATTAACCAAGACAAGACATTATAATATTACCTGCATCATGGCTATTCAGACAATCAGATTTGTACACATAAATGCAAAAAGATTGGCCACGGATATCATATGCTATAGTGGATACTCAGAAGAAGATTTTACTTCCTTGCTTCAACAAACAAATAACAACCTTAATATCAAGAAGACGGTAAAAGAATATTTACAGCATAGAGATCTTCATTCAAAATTTATTATGAACATAACCGCCAATAAATATTACTTTGACTGATATTAAATGACAATGAATGAAGGTTCTGAAACAGATAAAATTGAACAAACGACATCGCAAAATTCTGGTGGTGGATTTTTGGGTAAGTTTATAAATAATGCATGGAATTCGGTAAAATCTGGTGTTGGTAAAGTAGGCAAATTCATTGGTGATAGTGCAGTTGGTAAAGCTGGTAAATGGGCCTGGAAAAATAAGGCACCAATATTAAATACAGTAGGGGGAGCAACACAAGCTTTGGGAACAATAACGGGTAATCCAGCAGCAATAGGTATAGGTAAAGGATTGACAACAATAGCAAGTGGAATAAAAGAAGGAGAAGTAAAGGCAGCACTAGAAAAAATATAGCAGAAAGACAACCTAATCCGTTAGGCAGTAATGTAGCTCAATCACATTTCCCACGCATTTATTATGGAAGGAAGCCAGCTGCTTATAAAATATATCAGAACAGAAGTAAATATGTGGACGAAGCAGAAGCACATATAGCGAAATTGAATAAAAGAAAGAGAAAGAAATCAAAAAAAACAAAGAAAACTCAATAAAACTCAATAAAATGATTTTTTTATCAATTAAATGTCTAAGCATTTGACAGGATCAAAAAGATTACAAGTAATACAGAACTGGCTTAATGGTCGTGAGGACCCTGATTGGGATGTGCTTCCTACCAAAAAAGAAAACAAATATATAGTAAAAAGAAGAGAGCAACCATTAACAAAACCACCACCTGAACCATTAACTAAAACAGAAACGATTGAAGAAAAAGTTGTTGGTCAGAATTCCGACCCACCTGAGGAAATACCAAAACCCAAAAAACCAATAATAGAAGAACAACCAAAACAAGTATATGATCCAACAATAAATATAGAAATACTAAACCAATTAAAGCTATTGGGTGAAGAGTTTAAAAACGAAAAGGCAAAGAAAGAACAGAAGAAAATGATAAAAGATGTAATACAAAAACAAATGAGAAAACCATATTATCCACAGTATACTCAGCCACAATATATAGACGCCTCGCGAAAGCTCGCCTTGAGCCAAGAAGTCCAAGAACCAAATCAAATAGAAGACGAATCAGAAGAGGAACCAATACCAGTAATCCCACCTCAACCTATTCGTAGAAGACGAAATAATATTTTCTCTGATATGATTTAATTTGCTTTTATTATTTTTCTCAAAAGAAAATATGTTAAATCCAGAAATTGAACTAAGGACGTCAGCTGAAACATGTACCCAAATTGCTAGCTATTTTGATATTGTTGATAATTGTATAGCCTTATCAGATACCAACAAGCAATACACAATTAGTCCACAAACATCATATTCTCCATCGCCTCCAATAACTCAAGGCTCATATACAAGTGCAATTATATCACCTAATACGAATAATACTGCAGATATATATAATGGATTTATTAGAGCTGATATGGAAGTAAAAATAAAAGAAGCTGCTGGCAGTAAGATAACTGCAGTAACAGGTGATGGATACCAATTTAATAAAGTATGGTTTGGTTTCAAGGATGCTAGAGATGCAGTTGAGAAATATGAAATAGTAGCTAACGGAATAACGATATATACCCAGAACTTTGGTTGCGAAGAATCATTTCTAACTGCATGTTGCGCCAATGAAACAACAAAGAGAGCAGATGTATATTCAAAGGCTAGACATAAAGATATATGGAATGGTAAATCAGGCAGTAGAACAGGATTCATTGTTGATTTTGCACCAGGATGGGAAGACAAAAAATATAAAATTCACCTAAAGATTGATTTAAGAAGGTTCTTACCATTATCCAATATTAAATACCTTCCAGCATTTGCAGGCAAGATTGAACTCCGATTATTCTTTTCATGTGCAGGTATGGTATGTTGTCCAATGGGTCCAGGAAAAGAGTTCGAACATGATTATAGTGCTAATTCAAAATATAAATTAGAACCTATTACTAATGAATTTAGACCAATTGGCGAACTAATCACTATGTACACAGGAACAGAGGTAGAAACTGTTAATAGAGGAACAACATCAGCAGCTGTTAATATAAGCTTTACTAAACTGAATACAAGTTCGAAAACATTTCAAGTAGCTGAATACCGTATAACTGAATGTTCATCTATTATACCGTGCTTTGGTATTGAGGATAATATTTACTCTAGTCTTGTTCAAAGGTATGCTGATCCAACTCATCCACTAACATTTCCTACTCAAACACTTTCTGTTTACACTACTACTACCCCGTTAAATAATCCGAATGATAAGACTACTTGCACAATCACTCCTCGCTTTGTTGATTCGATATACCTATTATTTCCTATAAAGCATACTCATCATACATACTTTAAGAATCCTAACTTTAAATCATTTCAATTGAACTGTGGAGGTTACGGTAACATTCCTGCTAAACCATTTGGCACGACAGATGAATACCCAGAGTTCTTAGAATATTGTCAGAACGCAATGAACGTGAATGGAGGACAAAGTGGTTTTAATAAGGAAGTAGTAAACAGTTTAACATATTGTGATAGAGATACGGCTACTAATAAACCTAAATTTATGTATACAAAGGGAATTTATTCAAATGACAAGAGTAGTTTCTTTATCGGATTACCTACAGAAACTGATAATACATATCAACAAGGATTAACCTCTTTGTCACCTATTAATTTTGAAATAAATGTAACACAAGAAACTGGTGACAATACATATGCAAAAGCTACTCAAACCCCACCTTTAATTTGTCTCTTGTTTGATTCTTCTATATCTATCTTAGTTCAACCGAATGGCATGCCACCTTTAGTTCGCTTGGGCAATTATGATCTGACCTCAAGGGATTAAGTAACAAAAATAATTGCGTCTTTCTATTTTAATTATATTTTTTTATTATCACTATACATAAATACAAAATGACAGAACAACAAGCAATCGAATTTGTTCCACTGAACGAATACCCTGAATATGAAATACTGAATGATTTTCCTTACACTATTAGAAGAAAAGATAATCATTATATTGTCACAGAACGAGTAAACAATCAAGGTTATGTAAGTATGAACATCAATGGCAAACCTAATATTCTTAAGCATAGAATAATTGCCAAACAATTCTTACCTAATGACGATCCAGAACATAAAACACAAGTGGATCATATTTCACGTGACAGAACAGATTATCATTTATCGAATCTTCGTTGGGTGTCTGCAAGTGAGAATAATATAAACAAGTCATCACACAACGGCGTTTCATATGAATTTGTTGATGACATACCAGACGAAGCAATTGCCATTACACACTATGATTTAAGGAATGAGAGGAGATATTTTGCTGAAAAAGAATATTATTACTATTATGAAGAAGATATCTTCTACCAAAGAATAACAGATGATGTTTATAGAATCATGCACATAAATACATTAAAAAGTGGACATAAATGTATATATACAAGAGACATAAATAATAAAAAGACTACTTTTTATATACATATTTTCAAACAACAATACGGATTAGACTAAAAAAATTTTATTTATATTTTTTTATTTCCATACAAAATGGAGCAACAATTCAAGGTATATGATTACGTCAATAATGTTATTTCCCTCGCTGATAACCCAGAAGATTTTAAGGAATGCAATTTTGCTATTCTTTGCGATAGATATCCAATTCAACTTTCAAAAAATAAATATTTAGCAAAAGTCATCTACATATCAATTAAGGCGGACAAGAACGTATGGAGGATATATCCGGACAAGATTAAGGAATATGATATAGAACACATAGTATTAAATACTAACTCAAGAAGGAAAATTAATTATAAAATGAATGAGTTTTTTGTTAATGGTTCAAATAAGGAACAAAATTATGAGGAATACAGTTATTACAATTATTCAATAGAATTAGCATCCAAAAAGACTAAAACAATGATAGAGGAATTACGTAAGAAATATGAATTAAATACACCTGAACTATTTATAGGTGAACATCAAGAGCTAGTTCTGTAAGTCGGAATCTCGACTGACCAATTTTTTTTGAAAAAGAAATGAATAAGTACGGAAAACCCAATTCAACAACAGTTGGAGCAGAGGGGACAATGTTTAATGAAGGAACTAAGACTGAGAAGACAATAGAGTTTAATCACTTTGGCATATTTTCTAATGACAATACTTACGCAGTTACGTTTAACCCAAGAATTAATAGACCACCAACAAAGTATATGGAAAACAAACCAGTCAAACCACCAAAGAGTAATCAACATAAAACAAAACCATTACACGAACCACCTGTTAGTATTACAGATGGAGGGTATTATTTGAAGAAAGATAAAGCACCCAAAGCTCCTATTCTTCCTCCATACTTAAAGAAACCAGAGAAATTAGGAGAAATACAAGGTAGAGCGGATGAAAGAAATAAAGGAAGGATTGGATACTTTAAACCAATTAATGTTAAGCAAGCTAATATTCATTACTGATTGATTATCAACTTTTTTTCGAAAGGAAATGATAAAGAAGAGAACTCAAGCGAATGGTGTGCAGGCGAACGTTTCATTAGAACCTCAAGCAGCAGCACAGTCAACAAGCAATATAAATAATAATATTATTATAAACAAAAGGGATGATGGAAAAGAAGAAATTGTTATCACTCGTAATGTTGAATTAGAAGAGAATCAAGAAGAAGAAACAAAGGATGTTAAGTACGTGATACTTGAAACGTATGCAAAAATATTGTTAGACCAAGACAAAGCATTATTATCCAACTTAATATCAAAGAATTGTATAATTGTCCCTGTTACTGCCTTATCTAATATAATTAAAACAATTATTAAGGCGGAGGTTGTAGAAATAAGTCTTGATGAGGATGTAGGTTGTTGTGCAGGGAAAGCTAATCCAATACGTAAGATAGATTCCATTAAGATAGTAAATGATAATGGAGAAGTATGTACTGATTTCAAACAAGTATATAACAAAGAATATAATGAATTAGTTAACAAATATCATCTGTGTCTTAAGTATGCAGTTAATATGTAATTATTATTTGTTTTTTTATTTTTATCAAAATGACGAGTAAAATAGACCTAAACCAATTCAAGAAAACAGAAGTAATAAAGAAATTGTCCAAATCGAAGTCAAGTGAGAATCTGACGTCAATGGATACCCCGAAAAGAGGTAGGAAGAGTAAATATAATACCCCTGAAGAAAGACTTGAAGCCAGACGACAACAACAAAAAGAATATAGACAAAGAAAGAAGCAAGAGCTAGAGGAATTGAAGAAAATTGCTCAATTCGCTGCGAGCACTCGCGAAGCTCAAATGGTTACTGCTGAGAAGAAAGAAGCATGAAAACAAAAAACCTTCATCTTATTTTTGGTTTGGGTTAACAGGTTAGATCTAACCCTATTTTTCTAACCATTCACAGCCATCTGATAAACAAAAATATAGGATGAATTTTTAGTATTTTTGGTCCTTGGGTTAACAGGTTAGTTCTAACCCTATTTTTCTAACCTTTACAATTTACTCACATACATAATGTTATGAACCTTTGTTATCTTCCATTTGCCTGTCTGTTCAATCTTTTCTGTTAATTGTGCAAATGTTAATTTCTGTCCAAACTCTTTGGCATATCTCTGCTGAACATCCTTTAACAATAATCTATCAATGCTTGGATAATTGTTCTGCATAAACTTGGCTAAATCGTAATCAGACTCATCAAACTGCCTATCGATTTCTTCCTGTTCAGCTCTCATACGTTGAACTTCACGCAAAGTATATTCATATAATCTCTGTTTGGCCTCACACTTACTGCAACGTTTATTGGAACTTGAATTGATATTAAATATTTTAGTATTAATCCTCGTAATACAGCATCTAAGCTTCAATAAGGTATTGTAATCAATATGAAATTCATTAACCTTACTTCTTAAGCTCTCATGATTATTATTGTTTTCCATATCATACCAGTAATAACAGAATACATCATATATACAGTTAGCGTATCTTTCAATAAACTCTTTATATTTCTCAAAGTCTTCACTCTCCAAAAGTTCACTTGTACTCATCACTACTTTATCGCACTTCTCATTCATAGCATTGTGGTCACAATAATAACCAACAAACTGTACATTCATTTTACGTAGAAACTTCTTAAGTTCTGCACTATCTGTCTTTAATACTTCTATTTCATTAAATATTGGTTCAAATGGTTTTGTCTGTGATATTGGCATTATCTTTGGAAGACTTGAAATCATAGTGAAAACGTCTTTGATATATTTATTGTTGTGCTCAAACTTAACATCATAAGCATCAGGATTATAGTTATTGGTTAGCAAATCCCTCATAATCATTCTCTTTGTGTTTAATTCCTTCTCACAACTAACTTCCACAAGAGGCTTAATAGGGTTTCCATGAATATCATAATACTTATCAACTTTCCCATTTACATCAGATATTGGTTTAGGTATTAGGTCAACAAGATATTCATTAACATTGAAGTCTCTCGCGTTCTCCGAGTGTCGAACGAGGCAATCTTGTGTATTTGTTTGCGCTATCATTAGGTTTATGTAAATGGAAGATAAAAAATTAACTAAAAAAATAAAGGTTAGAAAAATAGGGTTAGATCTAACCTGTTAACCCAAACCAAAAATAAGATGAAGATTTTTAGAATTTGATTCTTCGTTCAAACACAGGAAGATTTACTTGTTGATAAGAACTACTCTTTCTGAAGCAATTAGCACCATCAAGGAGGTTAAATGTAATTTCCTCTCCATCATAAAGTTTCTCATATAGTTGCTCAATTGTTATACCCATTCTTTTTGCTTTGTTCAGGATAACTTGTTTTGGTATTCCTTTTAATCTAATGTGATAGCCTTCATTACCTTTTTCATCAACTAGGATATCTAAGTAACTTTTCTTTCCTAATGCTATTAATTTCCTTGAATGAACACTACCGACAGCACCATTAAACGAATCAAAGTCACAATGAAACTGTGTCATCTTCTTACCAATCAACTCCTTCCCATATTTTTTCTTGAACACCTCAGCTATCCTTGGTACATCTATTTCTCTAACGTGTACGCTATCTGTATCAGTATAGTAGATGTCTATTCCATTTTGCTCAGCTGTACTCATTACCCTATTCATTAAATGTTTGCTCCATGACAAGACACTAGCACCAAAATGAGGTAAATTAAAATGACTGTTTATTGGTTTAACCTTCTTAACATATACATTATCAATTGACTTGTTCTCTATCACCTCTGTTATGTAATTATAGTTCTTCCATATATATTTAATGGCTTTATCTTTTGGTATGCATTTAGTTTCAGTTGTTGTTGCCTTTAGGATAGATTTTCCGTAAATGGAATTAAGAAGTAGTTTAATGGTTTGTTGCAATGGATTGTTAGCATCTTGGTATCTCCTTCTTAGATTGAACAATTTCTCTATAAATACATTAATCTTGTTGTTGAATCCTTTGTCAAAGTAATATCCTCTAATAAACTCATAATCGAAATCATAAAACTCCATCAAGTCCATAAAAGCTCTCTTGTCTATGTAATAATTGTTGATGGGGTTGTTGTTAAATATTTTTGACCCTTGATCGTTCCTACTAAATATTTGACCAAATTTATATGGTTTGTCAGCCTTGCACTTGATCTTCTTGATATTGATTTCAATGAAGAACTGATCAAAATCTAATAATTCTTTCGTAAACATATCCGATGGGCCCGCACGATTAGTACCTGAGGCCTCCAGGCGAATTACTTCTGGCACTCCTTTAGGTACACCAGACATAATACTCATTGCACTAGGATATAAACTGACTGCATCAAAATCTTGTATCCTTTCCTCTATATATTGCTTTTCATTATTAGCTGTCATTGTTCTACCTCCACTAACGCATCTCTGAATGAAGTTTTGTGGTTTACCACTAAGTTGATAACACCCATCAAAGCAACCAAATTTATATGCATAATAGTAGCCAATAGAGCTAATGGATATAAAGTTATGGACATCAAGCATCTTTGTCTTCGTCTGCTTAAATACTTCTACCAGATCTCTATTAAATTTCTCTACTCCCTTCATCAATACTATGCAATCCAGTTTGCAATAATAGATAGCATACTTCATAATATCAATAGCTCCTCCAACATATGCACCACAAGCTTTTGCATTATCTATTAATTGCTTCCAGTCTTGTTTTATCTGTGTCAATGGTTTCTTGTCTTGGTTCTCTAAGTAATACTGTAGTTGAAATTCAAGCGCAGAGACAGTTTTCCTATTTATGTTCCTTTCAGTATATATTTTATATGCCATTACCTCTTTATGAACTGGTAACTGAAACATCTTACCAAATGAAGCTAATGCAGCAGGGATGATAGAGTAGCTATTGCGGAAAGTTAATCTCTTGTTAGGTTTATACTTTGTCATGACTATTTGCAGAATCGTTCCACTTCTCTCTGTTATTTGTACATCCCATCCAGGAGTATTTATAAAGAAACAAGCATCATATTTAAGGTTATGGAAGTAAATGAGAGAATTGTTCTCCAATGACTTTAGTAATCTGTCAGCAATATTCTCCCCATCAAATATCATTTTATGAATTAACTCTTTGGTCCTGTACACAGTAATATTTAGATAAGGCATATGGGGTGATACAGTGGTATTAGTTTCAAAATCAGAATAATAAATCCTACTCCACTCTCTCTCCTTTTTCGTCTCTGATGAATCTATTAGTTTACAGCACAATTCAGGATCATATTCAAGGTCCGTATAATCCGCTAAGTGAGAGTTGTATTCATTCGTTGCTAAGATATTCATTTCACAGTTCTTTATCTCCCTGAACTTTCCTTCTTTAAATAGCTTGCGAAATATTGCCATAGGTTTAACACCATTTAGGGGTTTATATATCATGTAATGGTTCTTGTACAGTAATAAGTCAACAATTCGGTCAAACTCTTTGGCCCATGGTCTCTTTCTTGTATCTATTTTTATTTGTAGTTGGCTTCTTTCATCATATTTCTCATCAATCCTTCTTACAACAAAATGGCATTTAAACTGCTTGGCTATATCGTATATCAAGTTATTGGGGATTAACCTAGTCTTGACCATAAAGCGTAAATAATTAATTTCCTCATCAGTGAATACTCCAGACTGAATGCAAGCATATACCAAACAATTGTCTTTATAGTTCTTCTTATCAACTGTCTTGAATATTTGGTACTGTGATAAGTCTAAATCAGAGAGATTAATATAAGGGAAGAATCCACCTTCTGGATTATCGCGATAATCTTCGTCGACTTCAACTTCTTCTTCATACAACTTACCTTTATTATCTTCTTTATTAATAGTGAATGATGTTTGCTTGCCTCTCTTTCTATTTTTAATGAAGAGCAACTGGTATTTTGCAGGGATGAATACATTGCCAACCCAAGGATTATTGTCTGAACAGTCATCATTCAAGTCTATTGTCCCTGATATATGTCCTATTGTTGAATCTAATCTTCGTGCCTTGGAAAGTGTAAACCATTTGTATTCCTCACCACCTAATGATTCGCTTTTTACTACTATATTCTTCTTGTTCTCTTTGTGTAATTGTCTTAATGTTTCAGTGAAAGCAAGTCTCTTATCTTCATCATCACCTATATCTATGTCAAATGATATTTCTTTCTTAGCCTTGGTCATGAATTCTTTCAAATATTTCTTGAACTTTCGTTTGTCTCTTACGTCTTTCACCCTTTGCTTATACTCTTTTCTTGCTTCCGTTCTTGCAGTCGAATAGAGGTCAACTGATATATCAAAGAGGTATGTCATTTAAGTGTAAATAAGAAATAAAAAAATATCACGCTAAATATTTATTAACCCTAAAATGGTAGAATACATATATTTGATTCGTGAAAGGGAATTTTCTTATTCTAATCAACCTGTATACAAAATTGGTAGAACAAATAAGATTGCAACAAGAATGGGACAATATCCAAAAGACAGCGAAGTATATATAATTGAAGCAGTAAGTGATTCAGTAAAAGTGGAAAAAGAATTAATAACAATATTTGAAGAAAATTATAAGAGAGCAACAACAAGAGATGGAACAGCATTTATAGGTAATGAGTACTTTGTTGGGAATGTGAATGAAATGATATATATTATTAGGACTTATATCCAATATCATTGTCCCAGAGCTATCATTTAGTAAGGATGTCATATATATCAGCCTCTTGGCTTGGTTTTATTTTTAAGGTAATGAAGAGAGGAGATTTTAATATTACTGGTTGAAACATGAAATCAACTAATCTCATTTCCAAATATTTTAATGAATCCGTATTAACTTTTATTTTTATTGGCTTAGTCATGTCATAGTTAACTATCATTGCCTCTTGATCCATTATCATTGTGTCAATGTTTGCAAGGATGCTTGGGGTATATTCTTGGTCTCCAATTGATGAATGAGTTGCTACCCCCTGTAATGAAACTAAATACAACTTATTGGCAAAATCAAGTATAGGTAGATCAGGTACATTTTTTTCTTCATTAGCTTTTACATCAAATTCCTTGCAGTTGAACAAACCAGTAATCAATTTTGCTCTATGACTTCCTTCCTTGAATGTAATATTTTCAGTAGATGTTAATGATATGGTTCTGTTATTGATATTCTTGAAGGTGATAGTAGTCTGACGAGAATTTAGAAATTTGACTAGATATCCAAATGAATAGGTATACATCTCCTCGAAATCAATTCGTACCTCACTCTTAGATGTAGTAAATATTAAATAATCTTCCGCAGTTGTCATTAATATGTTGGCTTTGGTATTAATAGATGAAACATAGTACTTCACGTATGGACATTTCCATGGGATATCAATATTAAGTCTTACCGTATTGTAATTACCTGGTTGACTCTGAACACTATACAACATAATTTAATTTCTGATAAAATGTCTTTGGCACTGTATTCTGCAAAGAGCAAGGAAGCATATAAACTCAAATCAAATGATATAGAAATCACTATTGATGAAGAAGATGGTAAACGACTAAACATTGAAAACACTATTGAACCTGGCGAAATGGTGCAATTTAATTGTATCTACAACAAAGCTGAAATAGATGAAAAAATAGTTGGTGATTATTTCGAAAAAAATGGATTCGAAAACTTTGGTGCGCTTAATCTTATGGCAGGGAAAGGTATTTATACATGGAATACTGACGGTACACTGACACCAAAAATACAATATTGTGCAAGCTTCAATAAGCTCTATGAAAGACTACGAGATAGTGCTACTAATTTACATACCTTTCTAGCTAAAATGAAGGATGACGTAGATTCTGGTATTGCACCTGGTGCTACATTAAACTATTTTACAGGTGAGGTAAATGATAAAGAAATAATAACAGAATCATATGATGTTAGTACACACAAGAAACTAATAGAAGCACTTACACAGAATCATCAAGGTATGCTAAATGTAATGAACTTAATGATTAAAAATATAGATGATGTAAATAATGCAATTGCACCTAGTATTGATTGGTCTAAACTATCTGATTTAAAAATAATTGTTGAACATGTAGATAAAACTACTCAAGCCTTAACTTATGAAACGGAGGACAAGAAACCAGAAAGTATGGACGCTATAATACAAGATATAAGTACAAGTAATGAAAATATATCTAAATGGATAGCAAATAATACTGTTAATTTTACTGAGGTAGAACCTGTTAAATATGTTGATGAAAAGGTTAATGAAACTACTAATGAAACTACCTATGATGTCAATGAGACTAACATAACTAACATGAAAGACTTTGTTAATAAAACAAATACAACAGCTGCTAATATTACTAAATGGATAGATGCGTTAAATGATCAAACTATATCTTATGAGACCCTCTTGAACTTAACAGGTGGGAATACTTCTATGTGCTTAATTAATAAAACAACTGGTGAACCTGAAATACATGAGGTTAAAATAGAAATTGATGAAACAACACCTACTCCTACACCTGAACCTACTCCTACACCTGAACCTACGCCTACACCTAACCTACGCCTACACCTACTCCAACTGAGCCACCAAATGAGTTAGTTAACCAAGATGATATGGTTTATGAAATTCCCACTACTGATGAATTAAAGAATTTGATAACAAATAAGATTCCAGTTAATAATGCCCCTGAAGAACTCACAATCAATGTATCTAAGTATTGGTTATATAGTAAAAAGACAATTGGATGGATAAAAGGCTTATTGTATAATATAATTTCGACTACTCTATATCTTGCTAAGATGTCTTTTAAATTAACCTATAAAACAATCGATTACGCCTTTATTCAAACCCTGAAAACATTATATAATATATATTATTTTCTCTGGTCTCATTTTAAATGTATTGTGTTTGAAGGGTATCGAAACGTAAAAGACGCACTTACAGGGGAGATAAAAGAAGAAAATATAGTATTTAAAGTAACTAACTATGATAGTGAAATAGAAAATTTTGTTGGTGAAATAGACCCTGACTTTGAAGAAATGCTAGAGGGTTTTAAGGAAATCACACCAACTACTAAAACAGTTGATGAGTTGAAGAAGAAAGGATATAAAGAAGTTAATGTAGCATGTACATCATGGGAAGTATTCTGGGGAAACGCTTGGAAGTTAATTAAAAGACCATTTATAGCTTTATGGAATGGAGTTAAGAAGTTTGGTAATGATACATATTTATTCTTTACAGGTGAAGATAATGATGGTAGAGGAACATATTGGGAAAATTGTCCACATATGTTGAGGATTACAATAATAGCTTTCGTCTTGGGTGGTGCAGCAGTTTCTATCGGAGCTCTTGCAGTTTTGTATGTAATATGTCCAATCGCTGAAAAACTCTTTAATGGATTTGAATATATTATGATCAAATTATCGGGTAATGACCCAGTTCCTATTGCTTATGCTCGTACATTAGCAGAAGATGCCATAGTAGACCCTGATGGAAATAAGATAGATATTGATATTGATTATGAGCTATTAGAAATATTTAGACAAGAATATAATGCAAAAGTAGTAGACTACAAGGTTATGAATAATGAGATATCAACTCCTTCTACTGACTCTAAATATTTTACATTAAAAGAATCAGATCAATTATATTTATATAGACCATCAAAAGTATATGAAGAATCTAATTATTATTGTATGAGATGGGATATAGATAAAGATTATGATTTATCATTGAATATGGTATTTAGGTTCAAGGACTATTTATTTAGGCACACTTGGGAATTAATATGGGATGGGAAAAATTGGACAGGAAATAACTGTCAAAATGTGTTTACAGCAAAAATATCATACATGAATAATAATAGCGGAGCTCCAGCAATAATAATTAAAAAGAACGAACTAATTGGGAAATGGATAAAAGGAACAATAAAAGAAGATTTAACAGATGATGATAATTATGCTCACATACTAAAAGACTATCTTACAAATTGGAGAGTTGTTAAGAAAGATGGAACCATATTAAACGTAGGAACAACTGCAGTTTTTGATCCTAGCAGTTCAGGTACATTCACACAAGATGGAAATAAATATGAACAAGCTAGAATGTATGTTGATGCACCAAGCGGATTAAAAGAAGAAGACGGATTATATGTTTATGCAGATTTAAATATTAATGGAAACATAACAGAATTAAAATGGGATTGTCATCCTGAACACTGTATTAATTCTGGAGTCATGCACACTTATGGATCAAATCCTTGTCTAGAATCATTTAATTATCAGCGAGAAAAAAGACATTCCATAAAAATCATTGAAGGATTTAACCATAAGAGCATTCGAATATACATGGAAAAAGAATTATTTGAATTTGATGTAAAAGTTAATCCATTTAACATAATCTTACAAGAACAATTTTATGAAGTAGAGCCAGATCCAAGAAACTGTTCAACTATATCAACAGATTTAAATATTTATTCATCAAAGATTATATGGGCTGATAATATCATGACGATGAGAAGAGACTTAAATGTTGTTGGAGGAATTACTGACATATTGCAATATGATTATGCTTTATTGAAACAGACAGTTGATAATCTAGCTGAGCAAATGAGAATTCAAGCCATGTATAATGAATATACTGATAGCATTAAACAAGGTATATCAGTTGCAAATACGATTTTAAATATTCTAGCTTCAGTAGTATCGATTGCAGGGGTACTCTCAACATTAAATATGTCCAATAACTCAGTAAATATTAATACATATCAAACAACACCTTTCCCTGGGCCAGGAGGAAATGGTGGAGGAGGTGGAGGTGGAGGATATCCTGGTGATGGAGGTAGTGGCTTTCAAGGTAAGTTTTTGGTGAATGTTGATTTGAAGGCTGATAAGATGACTATGGAAAGATTTTTGCCAACTACAACAACTGTTCAAATACCCGTGGCTGGAGCTATATCAACATTTTCAGCAACACAGGTTGTTCTATCTACAACACATGCATTAACTCAGTTAGGAAATGCTATTGCTACACTTGGTTCGAATGTATTAAATTTCTTTAGGAATAGACCAGATACGAATGGAACTGAAACATTAAATATTAATTCATCCTCGATTACAATAACTGATAATGATACTGATAATGCAACTAATACTATCACAACCACTGAACAATCATTAGTGAGAACTCATAGAGAAGTTCAGCCACAAGTTGTTACAGATGAAACAGATGAGATTCGAACAGATATAACTGTACCACAGACTACAATGACAAATACAGCTTCAACTACGATTGCACTTAGGAATCAAGTTCCTGTTATTGATATTGCTGGAACTCAGTATACCTTAGAAGACATAGCTGATTTGACAAGAGAAGAACGAAATGCATTAGTTGCTAATCATCCTGATATCTTACGTATCCAATATCATGGAAGAGAGTGGTTTAATGTATATGATTTGTTTTATAATGACCAACTCATTATCCATAATAATGTATTTCAACGAAGGACTCTAATAAGGCCAGCTGATATTGAGATGACAGATAGAATACATAGAGCTACTGATAATAATTGGTCAATAGAATGGGATGGAACAACATACACAGCGAGAGATATTGAACAATTATCGATGCAAGATAGACTAAATTTACCATTTGTTCAAAATGGAGATATTGGTTTAGAACCTTACTTGAATGACCAAACAATGGAGGCATGGATAAATATTATTGACCATAGAGGAGAGACTATTGACCCAATTGTTGCTACTATTGATTATTCTGCTCCAACAACAGCAAATATTAGTGGAGGTCAAGTACGATTTGTTGGAATAAATTCACAAATAGAAGTCAATGCAAATGGAGTTAGATATCAGCATTATGACCTTGTTGCCACAACAGATACTTGGACAGTACCAGGAACAACACCAGCAATAACAGCAAGAATGATAGAACAAATGAGTGATGAACAAAGAGGAGAACTAATGGATAATATTTATTCTCATGGTAATCTTTTAGCTTTTAATGACACATTAGATGAAACAACTGGTGAAGAAATAACACAAGTACTATATAATGGAAATGTAGTTGCTACAATAGATAGAAGAAGACTACATGTAATTAATATTGTGAATGGAGTGATAGAAATGTACCAACAAGATGGTGTTATAAGTGCAACTACCCAGGTTATTATGGGAGCAGTAGGTTATGTTGCTAGAAGGTTCTTACATGGTCAATGGCAGTTTGTTAGACATCATCCTGGTGATGCAGCAGCTATAGCAGGGGTAGCAGCAGAAGCATATGTAGCAAATAGAATAGGATTATTTAATATTCCAAGTTGGTTCCGTCGTAATGATAACCCAGAAACATTAGCAGAGGAAGATGTATTAGAAAAGATTCTTGCATGGGCATATCATGAAGAAACAGATGATGAACCTGAACTTGAAATAACAATGAAGGATGCTGATAAGATGATGGTTTCATTTGATACATGTATTAATATTGCAAAGACATATCGCGATACTTTAAAGGGTACAATAGCATTCATGTGCGAGAAAATAAAAGAACTCGATAATAAGCATCCATTAGAAGATATAGATATGACTGCTTATATTACTAAAGCAGAAGTGAAGGAAATGATAGACCAGAAGGATGCATATATTGATACTCTTGAGACAAGACTTGCTACATTAGAGAAGAAGTGCGCAAATATAGAGTAGAATAGAGAATTATTTTTTTGGACTTAAATGGACGAGACGACAACAAAATTCATTGGAGACATACAATTTAAGGTAGGAGATGCTACTAGGAAAGGAAGTGAATTATTAACGCTGAGTGATTTGGATGGATATGTACAAGGAGGAAGCTGGTTTGAAGAAGTAGAAGGTTATCCTGAATATGAAATCAAAAATGAGAACATAACAGCCTATAAAGATGAATCACTGTCGATGGCTAACTACAACATCCTGAAAATTAATATGTCAAATGACGTACTAAATAAGATAATAGCTGCTCCTGACGTAACTGTCGTATTCAAATTCATACTTAGGAAAGAAGTGATATACGATTATGAAGGCAATCTAGTGAAAGAATTTACTGCATACGTTGAAAATCATCAAGCAAAAGGTCCGTGTATTACATGTCGTACTGATCTTAAATGTATGGTCACACATTGGACTACATTCGGCCCTGAGTTCTTTATAGCATTTGATACTAGACTCGGTGTGAATCCATATTCATTATACATGAATGGGGAGCTATCGATACAGTACTTACTAAAGCAAGACTCGATGGTTGCGAAGAAGCCAGTAGTCAAGTGTGATGTAATAGATGCGCGTAATGCTCTTCAGTTGTATGAATCAGATGTTCATTACTTTTATAAACCAAGTGTCGTAACTACAGTGAATGTCGACTCAGTTGATTACTACAAGATGATATATCGAATTCCAAATGATTATACAATACCCATTAACCTTAATTTTACATTTACTGAACACTGTTTTGGTAATAGATGGAGCCTAATATGGGATGGAACAAAATGGGTTGGAGAGAACATGCAAGGACGTAGCAATGGGAAAATAGAGAGCAGTAAGCAATATCTTCGTGTAAACAAAAATAATTATGGAGCAAGTGGATGCTATGTCAGATGCAAACGTAGTGAATGGAATAAGATGTTGTTGGATGATACTAATGAAAATTTCATGAAAGTGATGTTCGCCAATGGCACTACAAAGTTGTTGTTCAAAGATGGTACAGAGGCAAATGGTTCTGCACATAGCATAGAAATAGATAGATGTGATTCAACAGTAGAGATATATACTAAAGAAGGATACGATTATTTACCGCTACAATTACAGATCCAAAACAGTAATAAAGAAGAGGTAGAGTCGTTGTTGAACCGTATAGACAAAATTGTTTACGATATGTCACTTGATGGAGCGAGTAACAGGCTTACTTTTAGATGGGATGAACTACATAAGAACGAACATTATGGGTACGACATAGATTTGATTGCTGAATTAGATAGTATTGAAAAAATTAACTATTATTGGTCCAGCAGTAACATTAACATAGCGACTAGAGATATCGAACTCTATTTACGTCAACAGTACACGGATCCTATAGAAGAAGTTAACTGGGATCCAACAACAAATGCTTTTAAGTACATTATTCAACAACAATTTTATGAGATTACTCCAAGACCAGATGCAGCCACAACTTTGTATACGGACTTCAATATTACTTCTTCGAAGATAATTACAGCTGATAACATTATGACTATGCGATCAGATCTAAACATGGTTACAAATACTGTTGATGTGGTTTCTTATGACGTGAAAGATATAAAGAACAATGTAGAGACATTGAACTCAGAGATGGCAGAACAAGCAGCGAAGACAAAATATTTACAAAAAGAAGTGGATAAGGTAGATATGAAAGCTAACATAGGTATTGCTTTAGGTGCTGTTGGTTGTGTATTAGGTGCTACTGGTATAGGTGTTGCTGGTAAAGCATTATCATTTGCATCTAAAGCAGCACAAACTGGGGGTAGGGAATTAATAAATACTGTAACCAAGGTGTCTGATGTTGGTACAAATGTTGTAGAAGATATTGCTGGTAAGCTCACTGACGAACTACCTGATATTGGAGCTGATGTATTCTTTGGTGATATGGTATCTATTCCAGTTAGTAGAATGATGCGTTCGTTATCTAACAAAGATAAACTAAATAATATTATAGCTTGGTGCGATGAGGAGTATGTACCTGTTAATGAAATAAACTTTACTGATGAACTTGATGATCCGTCCAAAGTAGCCATGACATTAACTTCAACAATGGATATGTGTAAGAGATTCCGTCATACGATGAAACCAATGATAAAAACATTAGCGACTACTGTAGAGAAGAGTGTGTCATCAACAGATTTGGTTAGAGATGACGTAATAGATGTTGTTGGTAAATATGTCAATGGCGAGGTCCATTTGGAAGCAGAAGATGTTATCACAGATGGAACAATCAAAGCACGATTTTTGGTGCAAAAAGTTAGTGAATACAATGATGTTGATTATGAAGAGAATATAGTTACTATTAATATTACTGGTGGAACAATTAATTACCAAGGAACAACTGATTTTCCTAGCTGCACTATGAATGACAAAACATTTGTTATATCAAACCCAAATAAACTGAGGGTTGGTGGAATCAGCATCAAAGAAAATACAGCAAAAAGAAGAATGGAATTTACTACAAATGATTTAGCCTATACTTGTGATATAGATGCTTTACATAAGAAGATAGATACATTACATGAGCAGATAGAAAAGAATGATACAGCTCTAGCTACGACTTTAAATGAATTCCCAACTGTTGATGAAGTAAATGAAGCATTAGATGAATTAAAAAATAATATGGTTAATATGGATAACCTGTATACAAAAGAGGAAGCGGATGCAAAATATCGAAGCAAAAATGATTTGATATACAAAGAATCTATTGAAGTGCCATTTGAAAATGTACAAGATAATTCAGGATCGTGGGAAGTCAAAATAACATTGACTAATGGAACTCGTCTTGTTGGAACAATATCAAATAACGATGGCTTTGTAAAAGAGTTTGATTATTTGTTTGATTATAATGGTGTTATTACTGCAGATGGAGATGTTAATGTCGATGTTGAAATTGATGGAACAACCTATTACTTAACTTATTATAAAAGTGATAGTAATGGTCTGTGCTTTTACATCGATAATGGGGAAGACTCTTTTGATACCAAATTAATATTAGCGGAAAAAATATTGAAGCAAGATCAAATAGCATTGAAAAGTGAAATCCCTGAACCTGTTGATTTGACCAATTATGCTTTGAAAAGTGAAAATGATGAACTGAAGACAAAATTAAATAATTATATTAAATCTCATCAAGATCTAGCCAAGTTAGTAGGTGATAATGTTACTAAAATCGTAACAATGAACAGTCAGATATCAAATCTACAACATGAGAACGAATCATTAAAAGCTAGGTTAGATGCGTTAGTGAATAAATTAACAATAATTAAGTACACATTCAGCGTACCGAATAGTAATAGCATTCGTTATCAATTCGAAAAACAACTTGACGAATATGATGGAACACTCTATTTGACTTATAATGAAACCAGAGATAATGTTACCAGTGTAAACGAAATCAAAATCAGTATATCATTCAACGTTAATAATTCACCTAAGTTTGAATATCAATGTGAACCAACTAAGATCTGGTTAAACAATATTGAATTTCCATTAAGTAGTAACAGCAATTTCGTGATCAATGCAACAGTTAATTACATATTGATTAACTCGTCATTCTTTACATCAAATGGTATCTTAACTGCAGATAACACTAAGAATGTAATACATTCATTACAGTAAAATACAAAAAGTTGATAGATATTTTTTTCGGGTGTAGAATTCAAAAAACACCATTAGAAAGCTCAAAAACTACTCCATACCTTGGAAATGACATTGGTGGAATAGTGAAAGTAGAGGGTGTGTACTTACGATAGGTTTTCAGAGGGTATTTGGCCGGGTAGCGAGACCCAAGCGAAGGTGTACCTGAGCTTGGTGGCGAGCAGTGTAGGCTGGGGTGAAGAATGAATCCCAGCCTATACTATACTACTGTTGCTGGGGTCATTGATTTCATTTAATTTACTCATATCCGTATTCAATGATAAATCTAATTTAACGTGAAATGTTAAGAAACCTTTATCAATATCACTGATGAAGTGGTCAGGATGTGTTAAACTGATTTGTGAATACTGTCCTTGATGAAATGGAGCTGGTTGGTCATGACAGTCAACAGTTCTAAATGAAAATGAACGTGTACCGTCATTGACATTAATCATGTTTCTCATCTCTTCAAATGCATGAAGAACGTTTCCTGTTTCAGTGCGAAGATTATGGGCTCTCTCGTTTCGATATAACATTTATGATTGAATAAAAAGGAAATAAATCACTTTTATCATTAATTAAATTATGGGTGTCGGTATATTCAACAAAATCAAGAACGCATTTAAATCAATTGGCGGCAAAGTTAAATCATTCGCTCAGAAAGCTGTTAAAGCAATTCCGAAAGTTGTTGATGTTGGAAAGCAAATCATGGACAGAGTCAAACCAATCACACAATTCATTCCTGGTGTTGGTCAAGTAGTTGACGCAATTGATACAGGTTTAAACGCTGTCGACAAAGTAGGTAAATTTGGTAAATCAATACTGAATGAAGTTAAATGAAAAACAATGAAAAATAATGATTTAATATGAATACAAATGAATGATAACATCAACGAACTTAAAGTAATAAACGAAAACATTAATGAATCAAAAGTGTTTAAATCAGTTGAAGAGTTCAATTTGTTCTATCAAAAGAATATCGAGCAAATGAAATCACAAACGACAAACTATTTGAACAAGATTTATAAAATCATCACTAATGACGGCAATGAATACAAAATCACTAAACGTAATTGCAAAGACGGTAAACAATGTGACGGCGACATTTATTTGAAGAAAGTTGGGAACACAATCACTAAAACACTCGAAAACGACAACATCAAAGCTGATATATCATTGATGAAAGAATCATTAAATGAATTCACTGAACAAATCAATCAATTAAACAACAAAAATAAAATACTTGAAGAACATATCAATAAGCTTTCAAATGTTGTTGACCAGCAATCAAAAATCATTAATGAATACATTTTAAATGTTGTTGCTCCTGACAACCACCGAATGATTAAGTGAATCATGATGATTTAATGATTTAGTCGTTTTTGGTGGAGGTTCATGAAATACATTTCCTTTTTCATTATAACATTTCACTGTCGGAGCTGAGTTTATTTTTGTTCTCTTCTTTTGCATCGTTAACTGTAATCTATCAAAATGATTTTTGTGTTTATCATCATGAACGGTTCTCATTTGATTAATAACAGACATTTAATTGTTATTAAATGAGTGAACTAACAGAATACAAGAAAGAAATACCAGAATTAAAACGTATCAAACGAGGATTAAAAGAAAAGTGTTATGATTACAAACAATGTCTCAACAATATCAAATCAGGAATGTTGGGCTCTGATGGTCTTGCCGTTCGTGAGTCTCTTATTGAAGACATCAACAGCCTCAAAAACAAAGTTCATCAACTTGAGAATGAATTGAACTCATTAAACAGCTCTTCATAAACTGTACATCATCTATGACATCAATCTTTTATTTTTGGTCATTTATTCAAAATTGTCTACCCGATTTTTGAATGAAATGGGGGCTAATTTTGAAAAAGTGGCGATTTTTTGAGTCATGTAGCTGATGTTTGGGGTCTGTAAATCCTATGACGAGGGGGGTCATTTTTTATCCCCTGCCCAAATGCCCCTCCTATCTCTCTCTAACCTGTGAGACCACCAAAAAGTAATCAACATAGAACATAACCATTACATGATAATGGAGAGGTATGCACAGATTTCAAACAGGTATACAATAGAGAATATAATGAATTAATTAACAAATATCATCTATGTTTGAAATACTGTATTAATATGTAGCTTCATTTTATTTTTTAATTTTTTTCTTCAATGGAAATGACTAATAAATTAGATCTTACACAATTCAACAGAACAGACATTGTAAAGAAACTATCCAAATCTAAATCAGAAGAGAACTTGCTAAATATTTCAGAACTAGAGGTTAATGACAGCTCCGCTGGCCCAGGCAAAGCCTGTGAAATTGAAGCACAAAAAGCAGCATTAAAATTAATTGAGGCAACAGTACCTGAAAAACAAAAGCGTGGCAGGAAGAGCAAATACAATAGTGCGGAAGAAAGACTGGAGGCCAGGAGAAAACAACAAAAAGAATACAGGTTAAGAAAGAAGGCAGAACTGGAAGAGTTAAAGAAGTTAGCACAATTGGTCAAGGCATAAAAAAAATATCATCCGAAAGATTTATTTTTTTGCTTACTTGATTGGTATATCATGCTCTCTCTTAAATTTACTGTAATAAACATTATCATTTTTGCCTTCTTCACTAATTAAACTTACTCTTTTATTTCCCCATTTGTCTTCATTGATATGTAGCTTCCTGTAGTTGATTCCAGTGTAGAAATAGAAAATGTTGTCATAGAAATAATAGTTATCAAAAGTGTGTTTTCCATAAGTGTCCGCTTTCATAGCATCATCTGGTATTGTATCTACGTATTCATACACTATTCCTTTGTGTGATGATCTATTCTTATTATTTTCACTAACACTTGCCCATCTTAAATTTTTTGTATGGTAATCTGTTTTTATATGATTTATATGGTCCACGATAGAGAGTATTAGTGTGTAAATGGTGGGGGGATATAATTGTACCCCTTTTTGTACCCCCTGATGATGTTTTAAGTTGACGGTCGCCACATTAAATTTAATATCTTTGATTTTTTAATTTAATTTTTTATCGTTTATGAAAGTCATGTATTATGTTGATGATGGGGTTCGCGTATTTTACACACCGAAGAAACGCTTGATTATGTGAGATAAGTCAATTAAAGAATTCTTGACGAAAATCAATAATGACAAGGAATTTGCCTTGAAGCGTTGTAATTATAAAGCCACCAAAGAACAATTTGATGAATTCTTTAATGAATATGATTGTGAGATATATACATATCCTAAAGACATGATGATTTTTGAATTCGTTCGATTTTATAGAAGAAATGAACCTGAACGTGTAATGTTAGCTTCTATCAATGACTTCTTTAATCATCCGAATAAAAGATTTCGTAAAATACCAATTCGTAAGGGAAACGCAACGAATAAATAAATGAATCAACATTAATGATGTTTTATTTTTTGTACCCCCTGATGATGTTTTAAGTTAACGGTCGCCACTTTGAATCTTCATCTTTGAATCAACATCTTTGAACGCAATGAATCAAAAATAAATGAATGAAGGACTATGACGCCTCTTGCTTCGCAAATGTCATAGATGATGTGCAGTTTATGAAGAGTTGTTTAATGAGTTCAATTCATTCTCAAGTTGATGAACTTTGTTTTTGAGGCTGTTGATGTCTTCAATAAGAGACTAGTAGTATACGTTAGGCTGTGCGCCCTTAACGGTCGCCCAGACCTAACTGCGCCGATGATTTCACCGGGGGTCCGTAAACAAAAAAAAAATGCAAGCCTCTTTTATGGTGTGGCTTTGACTTGCTTGAGATAATATTCAGTAAATGGTATATTTCCAGAGCCCTTTAATTGAAAATCGATATGATAAAAATCATATTCAAAATCTCTTTTTCTATTGGATTCTCTAAGTTTATCTTCACCATATATTTCATCTAGTACTGCAAATCCTTCACTATAATGAACTCTAACATAATGTTTCTTTTCATTTGAATCTTTAAATATAAATAACATTTCCATATATAAACTATTATATTCGACGCATACAATTAATTTTTTAGAACTAGTATCGTAAGAATACCAGCATAATTCTGGGATATCCTCATAATATGATTTGTGAAATCCTGAATAAAATATTCTCCAATATAAGTCATCCAATAATGATGTAATATCACTCTTTAAAGCTATTTCATCCTGTTTCAATATTTTTTCGGCTAATATTAATTTGGTATTGAAGCCTTCAGCATTAAAGCACCAATAACCATCATCCCTTGGTTCATAGCCACATTCATAGGATATTCCATCTATCTCCTCTACCCAATATATTTCTTCATTAATAACAGTATTATCATCATAAACAAATAGAATATCGAAATTATGAACCATTTCAGAGTCATCAGTAAATGTCCCAACAAGACGAGTTCCACTATTCAATTTTATTTTGACTTCCCACGTTCCTGAACTATCTTGTACATTTTCAAATGGCACTTCAATAGATTCTTTGTATATCAAATCATTTTTCTCTCTATATTTGCTAATGTCTTTCTTTAATGTATACTCCTTTAGTACATCATTAACCTCATCAACAGTAGGATATGTATTCATTATTTTTGCTATGTTTTCATCGTTTGTATGTGAGTTTTCTTCTATTTGATCAATCTTTTTATTAAGCGCATCAATGTCACTCATATAAGCTATATCATTTACAGAATATTTCATACTTCTTATCGCTGTGTTCTCTTTGATGCTGATTGCACTAATTCTATGTCTCTTTGGGTTATCAATAATTATAGTTTTGTCTTGGAGAGATGCAGTTGGAAAGTTCTCTGTGCCCTCATAGTTCGATATCTCTCCATTTGATATATGAATTATTGGATAATTCTCTTCATAGTCTATATCATTATATTCGCTTACTTTCATGATCATAATCCTGACTTTGATAATTCCTTCACTTATTGTATCCTCAGCTTCTAAATGTATTTTGCCATCAATTAATTTGCCATTAATGTCAATTGTATCGTCTCTTTTCAAATCACTTTTTGAAATAAAATCATTATTTTCAAATTCATTGGCTATTTCATCCACCTTTAAGGCCAATAATTTGAAAATAGGTTTCAATGTTTCTCTGAATTGATTACATAATTCATAAGAGGCTGAAACCGATAAACTATATTCTTCTGGATTATCATCTTCTTCAGTATAAGGGATATCGTCTAAATTTGTATATTCTGAATTACACCAATTAATAACAGGTGAAATATCGGTGGTTATGCTCCTTAGTTCCATTCCAGGCCATACTCTCATAACTTGCCAATATGGTTGACCTGCAACTCTTAATCTCATTCGTAAACCTCTGAAAAAGCTAGAAAAAGCTGCTTTTAAAATTTGGATACCATGTGGAAAAAGTTGCATGCCGATAGATGCTGCACTCCCTACTGTGCCTGCTATACCAAAAGCTAGGGCAGTATATGAGACAATTCTTAAATGCTTAACGTCATTCTCTAAATGTTGAGTTATGTTTTTGACTTGAACAATTTCTGAATCAAGTACGTTAACTCTATGACTCATTTCATTCAAATCGTACGATACGACATCCAAATTATTTGTCACTAAATTTAAATCACTTCTCATCGTCGTGATGTTATCGGCGGTTATGATTTTAGAACTTGTGATATTATAATCTGTATAAAGTGTGGTTGCTGCATTTGGATTTGGTGTTATTTCATAAAATTGTTGCTGAATAATATATTTGAAAGGATTCATAATTCCATCCCAATTGACCTCATCTACTGGATCCACCAAATCCTTTTTCAGATATAATTCAATATTTCTATGACTTGCATCAATTTTTGAATCTTCATAACGATAAGAGATTTTTTCAATTGTATCGAGAACACCGATAGTATCGCAATAAGCTGTATCGTTCCTTTCAACATGGTGAACTCCCTCAAGGCGAAATGACATTCGATTTGCTATATCTGAATTTGGTGAATAGATATCCAAGAAAATTTCCTCAATGTTTTTCACCTCAAAAGTTCGTTTCGAATAATTATATATTAATATTTCAATTGCATAAAGATCATAGCCTTCAACTGAATGACTGAAATTTGTGTTTCCCCAATCAACACCTATTTCATTTCCATTTTTCAAAGTGCCATCATTAAATTTCACTTTCAATTCAATTTTGCCATCTTTTTCCCATCCTTCTCCTCTAACAGGTCTTCTGATAAATGCTTGCATTAAATTCTTTTCATTAACATTTGTATACCATATATTATCAGTAAAGAATTGTTTATTCCAGTCATCATTCTTCATCATAACACATGCACCAATAGCATCATAAGCATCTTTTTTTGCTCTTGTATTGCATTTATTTATTATTTTTCCATTTGATTTGCCTTGGATATTTTTGCCATCCCATTTAGTTCCATCCCATATTAAGTCCCATTTATTTCCAAAACAATATTCTTTGAATTTAAATTATAAATGCGGTGATATTGTATAATCTGAGGGTACTTCAAAAATCATTTTATAATAATCATTATCATCTGAAATAATTGAAGGCTTATAGAAATAATGAACGTCACTTTTGTGTAATTTGAGAGCATTATCTGCTTCAATTATTTTGCACTTAAAAACTGGTTTATTCGATTCAATTAAATCCTGACTTGTTTGATTCATTATACTCAAATCACCGTTCATCCATAACGTATATGGCACAATATTGAGACGCTCATCAAAAGCTATGAAAAATTGAGAGCTATCTTCAGAACATTTATTTGTATATCCATTCGATTCTTCATCATAAGCTATTATCGGACATTGAATATGATTATCATGAACGCTTATGAAAAATTCTTTGATATATCGTCCTTCTGTGTCATAAACAACATCTTTTCTGAGAATTATTTTGAATATATTCCCATTGAAAGCTTTCAATTTTTGTTCAATATCATCATCGTTTATTTTAATTTTCAATATATTATAATTTACATTATTGATTGTTTTTGTATCCCCTTCAACGTTTTCATTTTTCACATTGAATTCTGGAACTCCAAATTTTATATTAAAAAGTGAATCTGTCTTATCTGATGACGTAGCTAATTTTTCAATATCAACACCGTTTATTAATCCATTTACATTCAAATTTGCTAATATATTGAAATTGCCTAAAACCGGTTTTTTCTCATCAATTATTCGGCCATCTTCTTTCAAAATATTGATATCATAGCTTTCTAATAATTCATTTACTGAATTCACTCCTGAAATATTTGCTGGCAAATTATTATTAATATTAATATCTGCTATTTCATCTGATAATAATTTAATATCATCAACGGGGTCTACATGATGGCGCCAAACCCATTCACCTCCATATTGAACAATTTGGCCTTTTCCTAAAAATCGGCCTGAATTCAAAAATTCAACCATAACTGAAACACTCTCTGAATAGCTATTTCTCCAATTTCTGTCAAAACCTCTATTTCTATATGATAACATCACCCACTCTTCTAAATAATCATCCCATACATAGTTATCAGGAGGAA
Organism: Tritrichomonas musculus; assembly: GCA_039105265.1. Taxonomy (NCBI): domain Eukaryota; phylum Parabasalia; order Tritrichomonadida; family Tritrichomonadidae; genus Tritrichomonas; species Tritrichomonas musculus. Next base: position 736,527 of record JAPFFF010000049.1, read on the forward strand.
CAAATTCATGATTGGTTCTCCATCCAGCTTCAAAATTCTGTCCATGTTCTTGCCATTCTTGATCAAAAACATTCCAAACATAATTATCACCAAAATGTTGTCTTTGATCTCTTTGCCATTCTAATCTTTCACTTTGATCTTGATTTATATATGAGTTATAATTTGCATGAAATATCCATTGATCATATCTATCACTCCAACGAAAAACACCATCATTTATTTGAGATGGCAACAGAAAGGTTGCTAATGCTGAACTAGGATTCGTTCTCCAGTCTGTATTTGATTCTTGAATACCATTTTCTGCACCGACAGCAACCCATTCACCATGAAAAGTGTCAATGATAAAATTGCGTGGCATATTTTGTGCATTAAGATTTGTTCGCCAACCTGATTGAAAATTAGAATTATAATGAAGAACCCAATGATCAGTTAATATGTCAAAAACATAATTTTCATCTCTTTGAAAAGAACGATCATGTGATGTGTCAATTACATTCACTTTTTCTTTCTTTTTTCGTCGTCTTTTTATCGTTGTGTTCACTTGAGTTGCTGCTTCTTGATATATTTCTGGTTGAAACATCGCATCAACAAAAGAGCCGACACTATTATCAATTATTAAATGATTTTGCTTTTGAATTAATTGTTGAATGTCAAGATGTTGTTGTTGAGAAATTTGGCCAAAAAATCTTTGATTATTATTATTATTATTATCATTACAATTGCATTCTCTTATATTTGAGACTCTTTCTTCTAAAACATTATGTTGCTGAATAATATTTCGAATATTTCTATTTGTTGTATCGATCCATCCCTGAAAACTAGGGTCTCTCATATCGTCATCATTATTATCATCATCATTATTATCATTTCCATTTCCATCAATAATAATGCCATTATTAATATCCAACAATTGCCCTCCTTCAAAATTGCTCGTGCTTAATGCTAAACGTCCATTTTCAATTTTTTTGGCACGAATTTTTTTGAATGCACTTGTGATTACCATTCCCGTAATTCCTGAACCAAGAAGAACCAAAATAACAGTAAGGATACTTTTCATAAGCTCTGTTTGGTTTTCATAATATTTTTTCAAAAATTCATAAGCACTATTCACTTCAATAACGATATCACCCGTCGTTTCTATTGGATGATTGACAAATTGATAAACTGCATGAATAATTTTTTTTGTGGATTTATCCCATATTAATTGAACTGTACCGTTAAATATTTCAATAAATTTTTCTTTGGAAAAGTTGTTATATAAAAATGTTTGTATTGGAGCTGTATATTTACTATTTTGAATTATCTCTTTGAGCCAATCCATGAACTTGCCTATATCAACTGGATTTTCAATATCAACAATATCCTCTCCATCAAACATAAAACGATATTCTCTATTTTCTATTTCTCCATCTAATTTATGAAATGGTATCTGAATTTTATCAAGAACCTCCATCATTTTCTGTTTATTTATATTTTTGCCTATCCATTCTTTCCAGTCTTCAAAACTGCTTGTATTTGAAAAGTATTGTTTCAAAAAGTCGACAAAATTTTCGACAACGGCAAAATGTTTATCACCAGCAACATCATCATCAAAATGTGCTATATATGTCTTCTGATATGTTTCTCCATCTTTACCAAACACAGTCTGTTTAAAATTATTATATATATTTTTCAAAGCAGTTTTATTAAAATTCTCCATGATATGACGGAAAAAATTCTGATTCTGTTTATCGGCCTTCTTCAATTTTTCAAAAACATTGGCTATATTATCATATTCGATTTCACCTTTATCGTTCACTGTTTTTGTTTTTAAAGTTTTTGTCTCTATTTCATCTTTGGCTTCATTATATACTGTCACTTCTTGATTATTTAAGCCTTCCATAATATCTTCATGCATTTGAGATATTGTTTCTGTGTTTGTATTGATTGCATTGACCATTTGGTCAAAATTTGTGATAGGTTCGTCTTTGGGTTTCATTCTATTTTTGGTCAAAAATGATCCATACCATGGTTCTGATTCTTTTTCGGTTTCTTCATACGTTATCACTTTTGCTTTTCCATCTGGTTTAATATTTGATGAACTGTCAAAACCGAAATCTTTCAAATTATTGAATGTTTTCATCCAATTATATAAATTTTCAAGAGTGATATTCAATGATTCAATAATCTCATTAATTGTGGTTACTTTTTCTTTTTCATAATAGCATCGTTTATCCTCCCAATAATCCAAAAGTTGAGCACCATCCTCTTTTTTAAGGGGGAGCATTTTCAATAGTTTATTATCTGGGCTGATAACCGTCATAGCCCTTGAATGTTTAATAAACTGATTGAGTACTCTTATTAATTGATTATATGTCTTTATTGAATTGTTTTCTGTTGAGATATAATATTTATTCTTTAGATCAAAATCTAATCCTTTCAATGTTAAGTCTGAAATTTCACGGTTTACATCAAAAGTTGCGTCTATTTTCAATTGATTTAGAGAGTTTTGAATAGCATCTGAATTATCATTCAAACATTTATAAAGCTGTTCTAAGGTGAAAGCATTGGTCAATTTGCCATTCACCTTGATTTGTCCTGTTGGATAAATATTGACCTTGTATAAGTTTTTTATATCTCCTGGTTTTATACCTGCACCTGCGGTTATATAAGCATCTATCTCTGTTTTATTATAAATGTTATTGAAGAAAACTGAAGAACCATCTTCATCTTCTATTTGAACAATTTTATTTCCATTCTCATCTTCTCCGACTTTGATTTCTATTCCATTTGATTTTAATGTCTCAGCCTCACTTGATTGAATTGAGTATAAACCAATCGACATATTTAATAATAAATAAATGTTAATTTCTATGCAAAGCCGTGATTCACAAAAATATCATACTGTGTCTTTGACGATGAATATACCTTGGAAATGCAGCTATGTAAAATATTATGTGTCTTCTATAAACACTAATTCAAACATATTATTAAGCACAAAAGATGATTATATGAAATATCAAGTTGGCAAAACCGTTCATACTATTGAATTTTCTGAGTCCTATCGTTATTCTATCAAACAACTTGAACAAATTTTTAGTCAGAAAAGTGAATTAGCATGGGAATATGATAAAAATAAACGAACATTTAAGATAACAGCAAGTTTGAAAACAACAATTACATCAATATCTCACAGAGCAGCATTATTGACTGGATTATATAACACTCCGTTGCCTTTGACAATTGATCCTAAAGAACCCTTTATTGTGCCAGATTTGCCGATCATAACTCATACAAAACTTTATTTAGTCTCTTTACAAGGTAATCCGATGTATTCAGCTATTGGAGATCAAGAGTATACTCCTTCAGTTATAGGAAATATAAACACAATGGCTATAGACGGCAAGCCACTGATTTATGACTTTGAGAAAGAAGGAAAACCAATAAAAATAAAAACAAACACAGATAGTTTAAAATATTTAGAATTAAGTTTAGTCGATTTCCAATTTCAGCCTATCGCTTTAAAAAGTCCTTTGTTTGTTTCAATTAAAGTAAAGCCAGCTAAAGATGCAGACGTTAAGGATGTGTTAACTAAATGAATTTAAGGGTCCTGCTAAACTTTTTGAGATTAGTCTGCTGAAAAGTTTGAGTTTTTCTGAATGCATTTGTGCCATCTAATAAATTGAACTCCATTTTGGCCCCAGCATACAATTTTTCATAGAGTTCTTCAATTGTGATGCCCATTCGTTTACATTTATTAATGATCACTTGATGAGGAATGCCCTTGAGTCTTATATGATATCCTTCTTTTCCTTCTTCATCGACTAAGATATCTAAATAACTTTTCTTGCCTAATGCGATCAGTTTTCGTGAATGTATTTGGCCTACTGCACCCTCAAAACCGTCAAAATCATTATGAAATTGACACATGTTTTCACCTATTAATTCAGCATTATATTTCTCCTTAAAGATCTCTGCCACTTTTTTCACATCCTCTTCATATAGGTGCATGCTATCGGTATCTTGATAGAATATTTCAATCCCATTTTGTTCTGCACTAGCCATAACACGATTCATCAAATGTTTTGACCATGAAAGAACGCTAGCACCAAATTGTGGGAGATTGAAATGATCATTGATCGGCTTCAACTTTTTCACATAGCATCTATCAATTGTCGGTTCATCATAGATTTCTGTGATAAAGTTATAATTGCGCCAAATGTATTTCATTAGCTCATCTCTGGGTACACTTTTTGTTTCGGTTTTCATCGCTTTCAATATTGATTTGCCATAGATTGAATTCAATAGCAATTTGATCGTTGACTGCAGTGGATTCTTCTCTTTCTTATATTTGAGTCTTAAATTAAATAATCCAAGAATGAACTCATTTATCTTCTTATTAAATCCTTCATCAAAATAGTAACCACGAATGATTTCGTATTTGATATCATAGAACTCTATTAAATCCATTAGTGCAATATTGTCAATATAAAAATTGCTAACAGGGTCATTGTCAAATATTTTTGAGCCCTTATCATTTCGTCTAAAGACTTGCCCGAATTTATATGGCTTATCGGATTTGCACTTGATTTCATTAATATTGATTTCAATAAAAAAAGTGTCATATTTCATCAATTGATCATGGTCTATATTTTGAGGCAAAATTTTCGGTTTTCCTTTAGCAACACCATCCATTACATACATAGCTGAAGGATAAAGGCTAACTGCATCAAAATCTTGTATTCTTCCTTCTATATATTGCTTTTGATTTGATGCTGTCATTGTTCTTCCTCCGCTTACACATCTTTGAATAAAGTTTTGCGGTTTGCCACTTAATTGATAACAACCGTCAAAGCATCCATATTTATTGGCGAAATGATAACCGATAGATGAGATTGAAATAAAGTTATTAACGCCTAACATTTCTGTACCTGTTTGTTTGAATACTTCTTTCAAATCTTTATCAAATTTTTCAAGCCCTTTCATAAGAACGATACAATCCTTAAAACAATAGAACTTGGCATATTTCATAATATTAATTGAATCATTTTTTTCATTGTATGCTTCACTTATTTTGGCATTTTCTAGGATTTGTTTGCTTTCATCTTTGCCATCGTTCTCTTTTCTATACTGCTCATAGAATTCATTGATTGGCAGAACAGCTTTTTGAATGTTTTCTTCAGTGTATATTTTGTATGCCATAACCTCTTTATGCACATCTAAATTAAACATAGATGCAAAATTCCTGAGAGCCGATGGAATAATTGAATAGGAATTGCGAAACGTAAGCTTTTTCACTAATTTACCATTTGAAGCATACTTGAGCATAATGACTTGCAAAACTGTGCCTGTTCTTTCAGTTATTTGTGTTTTCCATCCAGGAGTATTGATGAAAAAGCAACCATCGTACTTTAAATTATGAAAATAAGTTAGTGAATTATTGTATAGATAATTGAGAAACTGACGATCAATGTTTTCACCTTCAAAGCTTATTTTGTGAATATTTTGACCTTCACGATACACTGTGCAATTCAAATAAGGACGATGAGGAGATACAGTAGTGTCTGTTTCAAAATCTGAATAATATACTCTAGACCAATCTTTCTCTTTCTTCTTATCTTTATTCGAGTCAATTATTTTTGTGCATAATTCTTCATTATAATCAAGATCAATGTAATCATTCAATCCATCGTATTCGGTTGTATTCAATATGGATAATTCGCAGCTTCTTATCTCTCTAAACATATTGAGCTCAAACATTTTTCTGAATATCATCATTGGAAGAGTGCCATTTTCTGAATAAAAAATCTTTTCGCCTTTGATGCCTTTGATCATGAAGCGGTTTTTATCATCTTTGAACTTTTCGTCTATTTCTTTTGCGTGTTCAAGATAATAGATGGTGCATTTGATTGGCCTATATATCATGTAGTGATCTTTATAAAGAAGCAACTCTACTGTTCGATCATAATCTTTCTTTCTTGTGTCTATTTTGATCTGCATTTGATGCTTAATATCAAACCTTTCATCGATTCTTTTCACGACAAAACTGCATTTGAATTTTTCTGATATCTCTTTGATTTTGTTATTTGGCATCGATTTTGTTTGAACATAATATCGCAAGTGATTTATTTCTTCATCATTGAACACTCCTGACTGAATCAAAGCATAGACAAAACAATTGTCTTTATAATTTTTCTTATCTATCTTTGAGAATATTTGGAATTCACTGAGATCTAAATTAGATAAATTAATAAAAGGAAAGAATGAGCCTTCTGGTGTTGATCTATAATCTGGATCGATTTCGACTTCTTCATGATATAAAGCATGGTCATCTTCATCTTCTTTAATAACATCGAACTTAATTCCTTTATCGTCTAGTTGTTTTCTCAGAAAAAGTACATCATATTTGACTGGAATGAATTCAAAATTGACAGTTGGGTTTGTATCTGATTTCTCTTCTGACAAGTCTAATTCGCCTGATATGTGACCTATTGTGCTCTCTATGTCATGTTTGTCGCTGAGAGTGAACCATTTTGCGTGTCCATCAAGTGTGTATGCTTTGACGACAACTTTTGATTTATTTCGAATCTTATAGCAGTGTCGAAGCATCTCTGTAAATGCGAGTCTCTTGCACTCACTGTCTCCAATATCGACGTCAAAGGAGAACTCTTTTGCAGCCATAAACATGAGTCTTTTGAGTTCTCTTTGAAATAACTCTTGAATTATCTTTGCAATTTCTTAGATAAAGTATTGAATAAAAATAAATTGAATAGATTATTTTTTGATGTATGAAAAATCCCATCAAAAATCAAAAATCAAAAATCAAAAAAAAAAAAAAAAAAAAAAAAAAAAAAAAAAAAAAAAAAAAAAAATAAAGTCCTTGATATCTTGTGGCCAATAAAAGCAGATGGAACGGTTATTTAATAAATTCTTTAACTTTTTCTTTTAATTCTTCTATTTCTTTTTTCTTTCTTTCTCTATAAGCTTTTTGTTGTTGTTTTCTTGCTTCATGTCTTTCTTCATCAGTGGCATATTTTTGTTTTCTTCCTCTTTTATGCTCTTCATTTTTCAAGTTCTCAATACTTTCTGAGTGACTGAGCTTTTTGATAATATCTGTTTCATTAAATTCTGAAAAATTGAGTCGTCCGGCCATTTAATTTGAAAAGAAGAAAAAAAATTAAAAAATCTCATCACTCATTAAAATGTTAAATCCACAATTTATCGATTTAACCGAAGAAGAAGATATCGATCCTTTTTTGTACAATGACCCAACAGAAAACCAAATTATAATCGAAAACGTTTTCAGTTCTTATGAACCAGATATCAAAGATAACGATCTTGAGGTTAACAATAGTCCAATCAAGCTCAAAAGGGAAGACATTTTAGCCCTCTATTCTCTAATCGCTCCAATCGAATTTAATTTACGGTTCATTTATGATTCAGCCAATTATGCACCATACACTTTTGATTTTATTATTGGAATAGTGAAAGAATGGTGGTGTCAAAGACAAGAAAATGATCCTACTTTTATAACAGACAGATGGACAAATAATTTTCCAATAATGAGCAATGAGTGGCTGTTTTCTTTTCTAAATTGTCTCCCTCAAAGGCAAAGACACTATATGCTCGAAACTTATTTCAGAAACAAAATAGACGACAGTGCACACATTGAAACACACAATGATTTCACCCTAACGAGCATAAGAAAGAAGAATTATGTCAGCACAATAAATGAGCGTTCAATAATAAGAGTAGGGGAATTCATGACAGATCTTAAGAAAGTGATTTGTCAAATAGACATCACTCCTCCATTAATCTTGATGAAAGTGAGAGATCCATCCTATAGACGAGCACAATTAGTGATGACAACAGCACAACAACTCAAGCACAAACTTATGACGATTAATGTTGGAAAAGTGACAGCTGACAAAATCTTAAATACAGGAATGAATAAGAACTTTATCATGTATGAACAATTAACATTCTTTCCTGGGAGAGAGAATGCGTTCACTTTCTTTCAAGGATTTGAATATTTCCCTGTGCCTCAAAGAGAAATCAAGATGGAATTGATTCAGCCATTCTTAACTCACATAGAACAAATCATCTGCAACAAAAGACACGAAATCTATGAATATGTTATCAATTGGATATCATTCATTGTGCAGAAAGTTGGCCAGAAGACAAAGACATCAATAATAATCACAGGTATACAAGGCACAGGGAAGAACACGTTCACTGACACCATTTGCAATTTGTTTGGCTCATATGCAAATAAGAATTGCAAACTTGAACACATTACAGGCGATTTTAACAGCAGCATCATGTACAAGATGCTCCTTGTGTGCAATGAAGTGAAAAGTTTTATCAATAATAAGAAATATGACCCTGAAATGTTGAAGACTTTGATAACAGAAGATTCAATCGACATACACCAAAAGTTCCATGATGTCTTCACTCAGCAGAACGTGGCAAACTTTATTTTTCTCTCAAACAACTTTGCGCCACTAAAAATCGAAGAAGATGATAGAAGATTTTTAGTTATGGAGACATCATCAGAGAAGAGAGGAGATCACGAGTATTTTAGCCAATTACATGATTCGTTCACTCCAGAGTTCTATTCGAATCTTCTTGCATTCTTTGGATATCATGATATATCTCTCTTTGATCCAAGTGTGATTCCTCTCACGAATGAAAAGACTGATATCATTAATTTTTTCAAGAACCCTTATTTCATGTTCATTCAGAAGAATCTGATTCAGTTCAAAAAGGGTTTTCCACGAAAAACAGTCTTTGAGACATATAAAATGTGGTGTACAGAGATCGGTTTTGCACCAGGAACACAACAAAAGTTTAGAATCAGTGTTCTTAAGTACTGCCGAGAAATAAGGATAATCGGCTCACAAGAAGAATGCTATCAGCTCAAGAATGAGATGATTGAGCTATTCAAAAATAAAAATAAATAGCTTAATTAATTAATTAATAAACATTTAAATGCAAAACTTTAAACATAAGTGATAATTGTTTACTAATTCATTATATTCTTTATTATAGACTTGTTTGAAGTCAGTGATGATTTCGCCGTTCTCTTTGAGTATTTTAATGGCTTCTATTCTTCGAATTGGGTTTGCTTTTCCGGCACAACAACCAATATCTTCATCAAGATGTACTTCGACTTCTGTGACTTTGAGAATTGCTTTTATGATTTCTTCTAAGCACTCTTTAGGGACAATAATAGAATGCTTAAAGATTAAATTGCTTAAAAGCGCTTTATCCTGATTTAAAAGTATTTGAGCATATGTTTCTAAAATCACACTTTTTGCGTCTGTTTCTTTGATTTCCGGTTCTATTTGAGCATTCACGTCTCTTGTTATCACTATCTCCTCCTTCCCATCTTCTCGTTTATTTATAATAATATTATTATTTATATTTGAAGTCGATGACGATGCTGCTGTTGGCTCCAATGCTATATTCGCGTTAACACCAGTTGCGTTTGTTCTCTTCTTGATCATTTGTCTTGGAGATAAACCTTAAAATTTTAAAGGACCAAATAACTTCTGAATTATCATAAGTAGCCGGCCATTTATTTAAGAAGAAAACTTTAGAAAGAATAATCAGATCACACTTTTATAATGTCATTCAACGAACTCGCACAAGAATTAGTTCAGATCCAAAAAGAACTCACTCCCATCCAAGAAGACATCTATGCATTCCTTAATCAAAAAGATGAGATCCCAATTTATAAAATCGAACATGTTATTCCCTTCATGATGTATCGCTACTGTCAGCTAATAAACCAACAAGTAGACGCAAACAGAAGACTTGATATGTTAGTAACTATGCAAGCAGCCAAAGAAAGATATGATGAAAAAGCTCATGAAGAAGAAGAAGAAAAAGAAGAAGAAGAAGAAGAAGAAGAAGAATGTCAAGTTAGCAAAGAGGAAAAAATAAAAACAGAAGAAGAATATAAAGAGATGATAGAAGAGCTAGATTATGATGAAGAAATCTTGGCAAAACTGGCGCATGATATCGAAAGTTTTGTGAATGAAAAAGGGCATATATCACATTGTAAAATAACTACCATGCTAAGAAAATTCACTAATTTTATCGAAACAAGAAATGAAATGGCTAACAAAATAAAAATATTAAATAAATACCGAAAAGACAATGAATATAAAACAAATCTCGATGAATGCCTGGAGAAGAAGAAGAAGAAAGAACCAAAATATATTAAAATGATCAGTACTGATTCTTACGATAGTCCTTTTAATTTTTCTTCTGATGATAATGAAAAAGAAGAGGATGAAGAAAAGAAAGAAGAAAAAGAAAAAGAAGAAGAAAAAGAGCAAAAAAAATAAGCTCAATAATCAAAATTAATTAATAAAAATTAATTTTCTTTAATATATATTATTTTTTATTATAACTGAGTGTTTAGGTCCATATATTATTGATCCTTTATTATTTTCATCTGCTAATCCTTGTATTCGAGCTAAATCTTCTGGCTTTTTCAGGTAAGGAGGCAAAAGTGGCGGTTTTTTCACATATCCATGGTGAATATAATGTTTTCCGTCAGTTAAGCTTACTGGTGGTTCATGAAGTCCTTTTGTTGTGTGCTGATTAGTTGGTGGAGGACGTACAGGTTTATTTTCTCGAACTATCGTTGGTGGTAAATTGACCTTGGGATTAAAAGTGACAGCATAAGTGTTATCGTTCGAAAAGATACCATAATGTTTGCCTTTGATAAATCGCACTTTTTCTGTATTCTCATTATACATTACTCCTTCTCTTCCTACAATCTCTGCATTTGGGGATTTATAATCATTAGCCATTTAAGTAAAGAAAAATTCTATTTTATTCAGGAGTTGTAATGTCATAATTCCCAATTCGAACCAGTGGGGGCATGCCATTGGGCTGCACTAAAATCGAAATAGAAGCATCAACTAATAAACCTAATATTGGTGGCGTATCGACTATTTGAGAAAAATGCTTTTTATAATTCTCTGATTTATCATTTGGATCTTTTATTTGTGCATGTTCCTGTGTGACGATTATTTCGAAGTTAATTGGTGATAAACTTGTAAGGCCCTGTTGATATGTCCCATCTGTTTCTGTCGCAAAACCGATAAAGAATGAAGTCCTATCGTTTGGATATAAACCTGTGATATTGGCTAAAGGTTTACTTACATTACATAATGAAGCGATAACCTCTTTATTGAAACCGGTTTGTTCACCATTCATATTCATTGCATTTTGACTATATTCAATGAATTCTGGATATTCACCATCTGTTCCGAAAGATTTGGCTGGAATATTGCCATAACCGCCACAATTCAATTGGAAATGTTTAAAAAGTGGATTTTTGAAATATGTATGATGACGTTGATGAAGAGGGAATAAACAAAAGATAGAATCAACAAATCTTGGAGTGACAGTGACTGTTGTTTTGTCTTGGATTTGTTTTAATGCTTGAGTGCAGGTGTAAAATGACAATGTTTGAGTTGGAAATGTGAGTGGATGTTGTGGATTTGAATAACGCTGAACCAATTGTTGATAAATTTCATTGTTTATACCAAAACATGGAATAATTGATGAGCATTCAGTGATTTCATACTCATAGACTTGGAATTTTCGTAAACCAGAATAAATAGTATATGGTGTTTCTGATGCTAATATTTCAGCTCCATCTGTCTTTTCTGATGCTTGGCCTGATGAATTAGCTGATGTACTTGAAATCCATATTTTAACATCATCGCCAACAGGTGTGAATTCATTAGTGATCTCAGAAAAAGTATATTTAGTTGCAAGAGATGGTTGAGCAAGCAAAGATCTTGATGGTCCACATGGACAACAAAGCATACCAGCACATGAGAAATATAATCTTAATTCGAGTTTTCCTGCAAAAGCTGGTAAATATTTTATATTTGATAATGGCAAGAATCTACGCAAATCAATTTTTAAATGAATCGTAAATGTTGCTGTTAAATCATCTTTTGGCCAATTAATTACTATTCCGCAACGAGTGGCAAAATTATTATTCCATATATCTTTATGTCTTGCCTTTGAGTATACATCTGCTCTCTTTGTTGTTTCATTCGCACAACATGCAGTTAAGAACGATTCTTCACAACCAAAGTTTTGTGTATATATCGTTATTCCGTTAGCTACTATTTCATATTTTTCAATAGCATCTCTTGCATCTTTGAATCCAAACCAGATTTTATTGAATGGATAACCGCCAATATCACTCAAATCTGGTATCTTTTCATTTATATTCATTGTCACTTTTAGATCAGCACGAATAAAACCATTATAGATGTCAGCTGTATTGTGTGTATTTGGAGAAATAATAACACTTGTATATGACCCTTGTTTTATTGGAGGTGAAGGCGAATATGATGTTTGTGGATTAATTGAATACTGTTTGTTTGTATCAGAAGTGGCAATACAGCTATCTACAACATCAAAATATGACGCAATTTGCGAACATACTTCAGCTGATGTTTTCATATAAACCTCATGATTAATCATTTCTTGAATAAAAAAAGTTAATATATATCATCAAAGATTCTGTTTCGTCTTTGTCTTGAAATTGGTGGTTCATAATATTCTTCTTCTTGTATTGGAGGAGGAGGTGCTTGTTTTGGTGCTGGAGTTTTCTTTGAGATTACTTCTTCAATTAATCGTTTTTGTTCTTTCTTTTCTCTTTTGCGTTTGATTTCATCACCCAGTAATTTGAGTTGATTTAAGATTTCAAGGTTTATCGTTGGATCGATTTCTTGACTTTTTGTGAGTTTTTTCGACTTTTGTTTTTGCATTTTGGGTTTTTCTTCTTCCTCTTCAAAAACTTCGTTCTCTTCATTTTCTGGAGTTTTCTCTTCTTTTTCTTCTTCTATTGGTGTTTCTCGCTTTTTAACAATATACTTTCCTTGTTTTCGAGTTGGCAAAACCTCCCAATCTGGATCGTCATGGCCATTTATCCACCTTTGAATAACCGCTAAACGTTTTGAGCCTGTTAAGTGTTTTGACATTTAAAACTCAATAAAATTGACTTTTCTTATTATTCATAATTTGATGAATGTACATGATTTATAGGTGCTGGTGAATTATTTGAACTACTCGATTCTGTTTTAGCGGGTTTTGGCATTTTATAGTTTTCATCTCTTCCTTGTGCATGATTATTGATTTTTGTTAATGCTTCTCTTACGTTGCCTTTTGGAATGTATTTTATTGCTGCATCCGCTACATTTGAGATTTTGTTTCTCATATTATCGCTTAAAAATGCTTTGCCTAAACTACCCATTGTTTTGCCTATTAATCCTGATTGATTTTTCATTATTCCTGTTGCATTATCCGCTAATTTACCTGCTAATCCTCCTGTTGCTGAATTTGCTGCTCCCATTAATAATTGACTTCCAAGGCCAATACTTCTTCTCGCCCATTTTCTAAATAATCCCATTTAAAATTCAATAAAACGTTTAAGATTCAAAATAGTATTTGTTTGCAGTTATGTTCATGATAAATTTGTCATGCGGTTCTCTATGTTGCAAGTATTCTTGCACAGTTGCCTTTGTATTTAAGTTGTTATTTGTTTGCTGCAATAAAGAGGTGAAATCTTCTTCTGAATAACCGCTATAACAGATAATATCGGTTGCCATACGTTTAGCATTTATGTGCACAAATCTTATCGTTTGAAATGCCATTATGCACGTTATGTTATAATGTCTTGTCTTTGTCAACAATTTAATAAATTCTGAATTACCGTTTTTCAATAAATCTGAACCAGCACAATCATCAAGAATAATCAGAGTATTGAATGGATAAGAGGCGGTTCCATATTTACAAAGCTTACTGGCAATATAAATGATTTTATCTTGAAGGTCAGTTAAATGATGTTTTTCAATTAAACGCCTCATCTCATCAGACGTTTCTTTCATTTTTGAGAGGATATGTTTGACAAGTGCATAATATTTTATTTTCCTTTTCAAATGTTTCTGAAGAACGCTCATTAATTGTTTTTCTGAGACATAAATTATTTTTGTTTGAATCTTTTTATTCAAAACTTCGGCGGTTTTATCCATTTTACCAGACGTTGAGCAGAAATAAATTTTATGATAATATGGATGTTTAAATAATCTTTCTGTAATCATAATATGGCGCCAAATCCAATAACTTTTGCCAGCACCAGGACGTCCAATCAAAAAGTATATCCCATTTGATGAAAACGGATAATTTTCTGATAATGGTTTGATCAAAGCGCCCTCAATTTCTCTCATACTTTTTCTGAGTGTCTCATTGATTAATTCTTCAACTTTTTGAATAATATTTCCTTTCATTTGATTAAGAATAATTAAATGTATTTTCTGATTTTAACTGGTATGTTTTCACCTGTTTTCACCCAATACATTCGTTCTAAACGTGATAATATTGTTGGATTTCCTTCTCTCATACTTTTGGCATATGTATACCCTTGACTTCCATCATCCCATTTGACCTTGTATTGGTCATTTGCATTATTATACCCTAAAATCTCCTCTATGTTCCCTCTTTTGCCGTCTTTCAATGTTTTGGCCATAGGAACAAATCCTTTCGCCTTAACTATTTTGTATCCAGGATAATCGTTTACAGATCTATCGTTAGCAGCAATTTTGAATAAATTACCAGATTTTGAATCAACTGTATATGCTTGATTGCTAACCATTCTTCGTTTTTTATTTTTAATCGTTTTTTCTTCTACGATACGTACTTTATCACCTTCTTTGAAATCATAAGGGTTTGCTTGCGTTTTATTTTTCAAAATATATTTCTGTTCGTCTTTGGCTGTCATTTTATTGGGGGCTGTTTTTATTTTAGTATGATATGATTCATTATATGCTGACATTAATGACTGCATTTCTTTTGGTGAAATATTTCTTGTAGGTTTGTGTGTTAATTCACCTTCTTTTGATATATCTTTCCATATATCGGCATCTAACAAATTTTTGTTAACGGCTAAATCTCTTATCGTTCTCATAAAACGGTTTATTATTCCTAAATTATTGTGATTATCATCCGTTGTAGTCGTATATATAATTTTATGACTTTTCATCCAAGATGTCACTTCGTCTGATAAATAAGCAGCATCTTGATCTGAAGCGATTGAATGGCAATTTGGTTCTTCCTTGATGAATTTATTCAATGCTGATTTGACCTGTAACGCCCCTTTCCCTCTCATCGGATATGCATAAGCTTTACGGGTATTTATATTGATAAGCATCAAATAATTCAAACCGTTAGCTCCTTTATCGTTTATAAACGTATCCATCTGAAAACCTCCGGAATGAGACGATACGATAGGTATATATTTAGGAGTTGGCACTTTTTGATCATGAACAACGGATTCTGATTGAAATTTCCTTATCTCTTTTTTCGAATAACCTTTTTCAAGTGCATGTTTTTCAAAAGCTGGACCACGATATGGATATTCCTTAAATAATTCTGCAAGTGATGTCATTTTCTATAAATTAAACGTATAACATCTTATTATAAGGCAAGAACTGCATTTCCATGACAAAAGTTTCTCCATTGGGTAATTTAACGGGGGCATTGTATTGTCTGGCAGAATATAATTCAATCCAAAACCGTTGATCAGAGGAATTCAATTTAAAATATTTGATAGGATTATAATAAATTTGTGAATTACCGATATAATTATGTAATGATTGTTCGCCAAGTGAAGAATAAACTTTACATGAATGACGATCCCAAATATTATCAAAAGTTAGAACGTCATCCCAGAAATCAAAATATACATTCTTTTTATTTTGAGTAGGTTCGTCACCAATATTGAATACTTCTTCAAAATCTTTGTTTATTTCTTTCAATTTGAAAGCACAACCGTATGGATCTAAAGGATTATTGTTTCGTTCAGAATATATTTTTTCATGAAACCCTCTATCGTCATAATAACCGTCAGTTTGTATATCTCTATTCAAAACATCAAGATCAGATTGTTCAAATATTTCATAAGGATCCTTCCATAAAGATGAGATATAATTTTTCAATGAATTGTGTACTGCTTCAAAAAAACCTCTGAAATCTCTTTCTGTTGAGAGCCAGTCAATTACTTTTATTTCTTTGATTTTAATACTATTTTTATAACCATCTGATGTTTGCATATTGGTTATTTTTTCATTTGTCGTATTCCCCACAATAGATTGAAACATCTTTTTTACATATTTAGCAATTCTAATTGTGAATTCAAGTTTTCGTCTTTTTGAAACGAGCCACATTGACCTTACACCCACAATTGTTTCGCCTTTGTTTGACGTTGACCAATCACCAGGAAAATTGAAATAAAAACGATTAAATTTGCTTGGATCTCTTTGTGAGTCCTCTAAGAAAAAAGCAGTCTCAATTGGGACAGGAACGTTAGCATCATGTACAATATTTTCACGATTAGGGTGTTGTGTTTTAACTCTTGGCGGTAACTCCATTTTGACTAAAAATAAATATCTTACTTATTCTTTCTTGATTTACTAGCATGAAGAATTATTTCCTTTGGAATTATATCTCCCTTTTTCAATTGAATCTGATAGGCTTTCGATTTGACCATATTTTCATTCCTTTCACCTATATAACCAATTATCGATCCAAAAAGTGTGATTTTATGTACTGAACAATATTTGGCCACTAAATTCAATATTTCTTTAACGTCCTCATAATCATCCCAATCAAATTTCTTTGCCCAATCAGTAAAGATTATTTTTTTGTTTGATAATTTAAACTTTGATTTACAAATTTCTGATAATTCAGATATTTCTGTCTTTTTCAATGTTTTATTAAAATAAAGTGAACATTCAATTGGCAAAATTAATTCTGGCATTTTTATTTATTGAAAAATTTTTAATTTACATTCTTTTTGATTTATCTTTTGGTACACCAGATTCTACATCTTCATGAACATTCCAATAAGGGTATTTATATGATTTAGCTAAATGATATGCACCTTTTTTAATAAAATAATTATAAGTCTCTTGTTCGATTCTTTCCTTCTCAGCTTGACTCATTTTTTTTTTGGGAAGAGTCGGTTTTTCTGTGTTGTTAGAATGTTTTTGAAAACTTGGTGGTGTAGGTGGGAGGGCAGCTGTTTCTAATGATTTGCTCTTTAATTCACGTGCAATTCTTTGTCTAATATTAGGTACGTCATCTATTGGATAAGGCCATTTACCATCATGCAATAATATCCTTGCATTTTGCATCATTAATATAGCACAATCAATATCATTATTTTGTTTAGGAACACGATTATATCTCATTGGATATTTATGATTAATGCCTTGTGATTTCAAGAATTTATTCATTATTTTACCGATATCTGGGTATGCTTTCATGTTTGAATCATATACACCGATATCTTTATTGCCATTATCGATTACTATTAATATCCAATGTTCCTCTAGTTCAGCAGGAATTACAATGCAATCATAATAATCAATTGGTTTTTTATTAAACTGTGGAGCTTTACTAAGATACTCAAAGAGAGAGTCCACTGCTTCTTGTTTCGGATTCTCATATAGATAATAAAACCAATCAGGAGGCAATAAGGCTACATGTCCTATTCTTTTCACTTTTTTTCCTTTTTCTACTAATAGTTTTAGATATGGATATACTTCTTTTGATTCTAATTGTGAATTATTATCAGTGATTGCATTATAATCAATAAATTGGTCTAGATCCATTGGAGGTGTTGGTGGTCTTGATGTGTGCCTTGATGTTTGTTTTGATGATTGAGGGGATGCTTGTGGGGGTGGGGGAGGAGATGGCGCTCTTGATGTACCGCTTGATGATAATGTAGACGTTTGAGAAGAAGACGATGAAGATGCCAACTTTTTAAGTATAGGTTTGGCCGAAGACGATGACTTTTTCTGAAAGATTGTTTTATTTTGTGATGGCTCTTCTTGAGGTGGCGGTAATGCATCATCATGCTCTGGCTTCACCCATTTTGCATGTCTTTTTGGTTTGGGCTTATAATATTTTATGAACTTAAAGGCAGCATTATTGTCACTTTGCACCTTCCCATATTTAATGAAATAACGCCAAGCAGATTTAGCATTAGGCGATCCTTTATAGGCCAAAATTTCACCACTAAAACGTTCTCTAAATAATTTGCCCTTCATATTATTCGCAAATATTTCTAATTCATCCCTAAACCCCTTTGCTGGTATCCAATTATAGGGCACTAAACATGTCACATAATTATTTGTGATATCTATATATTTAAAATTGTGTTCTCTTTTCAAATCTGTAACTTTTTGATTTGTTATAGGTGGATTGAAACGAATTTGACCTTGAATAATTATTATATCTGACATTTTGAATAAAAATAAATTACGGCATTTTACGATTATAATTGTTTTCAGAATGCGTTACCCATCGTAAATTACATAGACGGTTATCTTTACGATTGCGGTTTTTATGATCGACTTCTTTTTTGTGAACAGGATCATCGTTAGGCAAAAATTGTTTGGCAATAATAACGTGTTTTAAATAATTTACACCATTCAAATTAACCGTCAAATAACCTTCGTTATGTTTTGAATCTTTCAATGGTTTACGTGTCTTCTTATTTCTTATGGTGAAAGGGTATTTATTTAAAATCTCATAGTCATTTATAAAGCCTTTTAATGGAACAAAGCTCATTTTTCAAATATAAAAAATTAATCTAATGGTCGTTCACCAAATTCTTGGAAGTCATGTTTTCTCGTATTGTTATTAAGAATATATCGAATACACCAGCTGTTTCTACGAGGCACTTCTAAATGAGCATTATGACCAAATAAGCTCTTAACACACTTCATATCTTCTGGATTTTTGAAATAAATGAATGCATGACCATGATATCTGCCATTCTCACAAGTATCCTCACATGTACATAGATAAGTGGAGTTATCTGGCAGTTCTTTAGGGTATTCATGTGTCCAGAATGTGATCATATAGTTCCTTCTTTTTCCCCACATTTGTTTTTTTGATATGAAGATAAAAAATATAAAAATATAAATATAAAAATAAAAATAGAGAAAAAAATGTTTATAAATGGCCTTGGTGAAATCATATGTGCGGTTAGGTCTGGGCGACCGTTAAGGGCGCACAGCCTAACGTATACTACTAGACTCACGAACGGCAAGACCATCAGAACCCAACATTCCTGATTTGATATTGTTGAGACATTGTTTGTAGTCAAAACACTTTTCTTTCAAGCCTCGTTTGATTCGTTTTAATTCTGGTATTTCTTTCTTGTATTCTGTTAGTTCACTCATTTAATAGCAATTAAATGTCTGTTATTAATCAAATGAGAACCGTTCATGATGATAAACACAAAAATCATTTTGATAGATTACAGTTAACGATGCAAAAGAAGAGAACAAAAATAAACTCAGCTCCGACAGTGAAATGTTATAATGAAAAAGGAAATGTATTTCATGAACCTCCACCAAAAACGACTAAATCATTAAATCATCATGATTCACTTAATCATTCGGTGGTTGTCAGGAGCAACAACATTTAAAATGTATTCATTAATGATTTTTGATTGCTGGTCAACAACATTTGAAAGCTTATTGATATGTTCTTCAAGTATTTTATTTTTGTTGTTTAATTGATTGATTTGTTCAGTGAATTCATTTAATGATTCTTTCATCAATGATATATCAGCTTTGATGTTGTCGTTTTCGAGTGTTTTAGTGATTGTGTTCCCAACTTTCTTCAAATAAATGTCGCCGTCACATTGTTTACCGTCTTTGCAATTACGTTTAGTGATTTTGTATTCATTGCCGTCATTAGTGATGATTTTATAAATCTTGTTCAAATAGTTTGTCGTTTGTGATTTCATTTGCTCGATATTCTTTTGATAGAACAAATTGAACTCTTCAACTGATTTAAACACTTTTGATTCATTAATGTTTTCGTTTATTACTTTAAGTTCATTGATGTTATCATTCATTTGTATTCAGTTTAAAAGGTTTCATTATATTTACCCAACTTTATCTAAAATTGACTTTCCAATCTTTCCGGCTTTATCAGCATAACTGAGACTTGTATCAATAGTATTAACGACTTGGCCGACACCAGGAATGAATTGTGCTATCGGTTTTACTTTATCAATGATTTGTCTTCCAACGTTAACAACTTGAGGACGCTTTTCAACGACTTTTTGTGCTGTGTCTTTAACTTTGTTGGCTAGTTTTCTAAAACCGTTCTTTATCTTGTTGAATATACCTATACCCATATTTTAAGAGTAAATAAAAGAGATAATATATTGATTCTTTTTATTAAATCATAAATGTTATATAGAAACGATAGAGCTCATAATTATCCAATAGAACCAGGAAATGTATTGGGTGCGTTCAAGGAAATGCGTAACATGATTAACGTTAATGATGGTACTCGTTCATTTTCATTCAGGACAGTTGACTGTCATGATCAACCAGCTCCATTTCATCAGGGTCAGTATTCACAAATCAGTTTAACACATCCTGACCATTTCATAAGTGATGTTGATAAAGGTTTCTAAACATTTCACGTCAAATTGAATCTCCAATTAAGCACAGACATTGCAAAGCTTAAAGCGATTGAAGACCCTGAAAATCTTTATAAATTATTTGTCGGTTTCAAATCATCAAATCAATTGTTTGACAGGTTAGAGATTCTACATAATAATGTCAATGTCGGATATCAACAGAATGAAGCAATTCGTGAAGGTTTCTTGTATTCAGTTCTCAAACCTGAAACAGAAAAGAAAAGACGTAGATTTGTTCATTCATTATGGGAAAACGTTAGCAACTATTCACAAACACATGCAGGTGTTTATGTTAATCTTAATTCTTTCAAAGATAATGGAAGAGCTGAATGTGAATTTGATTTGAATATACCTTTTGATGACTTGCTAGCATTACAGGCATTTGATTTCTTCCCTAATGGTATTATCGGTGATTTAGCTATTCGTTTTCAAGTTAGCCCCGCTGGTCTTGTTTGGGCAGTATTAGACCCTTACACTGTTGCTGAAACAAAAGCATTCCTCGAAGATGATGACAAGATATCAATGAAACAACTTGAGCAATTACGTGAATTGAAAGCTAAAGGAAAACTTAAGAGACAGTTCACACAAATTGGTAATGAAGCATTGATACCTGGTGTTCTTGATAAATCAATCAAATTCAAATATAATGTTTGTACTGAACACGGTACACCGATTAATTCGGACCCGATTGAGCTTGTATTTGATTTCACAGATGAAGAATATGAAAGATTCGGTATTAAACGAACAGCTAACTTGAGAGAGATTGCAAGACACAACCCAGATAATGCAAATAACGGAGTTAAAGATATGTTAGACTATTATACAATTGAAATCGTTGAAGAAACACCAATAATGAAAAAATATGAATCACAAAAGGCTGTATTAACATGCAATCAAATGACAATCACACTTTGCAAATCAAACATGCAGGGCTACGGTGTTTGTGAAGCAACAAGACAAGGAATTGAAGACATTCTTCGAGAAGGTATCATCATTCCATCACAAAAGGTTGATTATCATGCTTTCCCTATTGCTGCAGCTCAAAACGGAATCAAATCAACTTTGAACATTCCTTTGATTAACGTAACCACAATGTCTGTACTGTTTCCAAAACATCTTAATGATTTGACTGTATTTGAAAACCCTGTTTATCAAAACTGTTATCTCAACATCGGCGGCAAGAACTTTCCTGATGAAAACGTAGACACAATCGGTGCAAGATTCTTTGAGAATCAATTAACTGCTGGCGATTTAGATGCAATTACACTACAATGTACAAAAGAGTTTGAAGACAGTTTCACAATGCCAAAGAACAATTCAGAAGGAACAAGATATAAGAATACATTAAGTGATGCAACATCATTTGTTTTCAACATTCAAACTGAACGAGCAAGTGCAGGATATTGTTATGATGGTCTTGATGGAGGTTTTGGAAACGTTCAAGTTCAAATCAACAGTCAGCCAATTCATACAGGAAAGAATGATACATATTATAATGTCAATGAAGAAGGTACAGTACATCCACCACCTGTTCAGTTATGTTTGTGCCGTGACACCTATTTTAAACTATCTCTCGAAGGTTTAGAATACGTTGATGATGAAACACCAAAAGGAAATCAATCAAATGAATAAATAAACTGATTTTGATTGACGGTTCTTTGCATTGACTTTCATTCATGAAACAGCATTTGAAGGCTTTATTTTTGGGATTTCTTCAGTGTTCCTGGTGGTTCCTAGATCAGAACATTATTAAATTTTGGGTGGACAGCGGACATCTGAACATCATCAATGAAACAGCATTTGAAGGAGCAAAACAAAAAGGCTTCATTTTAGTCTTTTATTTTTGCGATCAAAATGAATGAATACATCGAAGACACAGCGAGTACACGCAGCTACAAAGAATCAATTAATTATCCTTTCAAATCTAAATACAAGTACATCAAAGATACAAACATTAAAACTGATCCATACATACCAGATTATCAATTAAAAATAGTAAAGAAACTATCAAACCCAGACTTTTCATTTGAGCCTCATTGTTGGGAAATGGATATAATGTTTGCATTAAACAAAGCTTATCTCGTCCTAATCAATGTAAACACGAAATACTTAATTGTTGAGCCAATTGCGGACAGAACTGAGTTAACTATAATCAAAGTAATTGATAAACTAGTTAATAAAAGGAATATCAGAATTGAAACAATTAAATGTGACGGTGAACCAGCTTTTATATCAAATGCATTCAAAAGTTATTGCAACGGAGACGAAAGATATCAATCAGACAAACCATCAATTAAATTCAAAGCTCCAAACAAAATAAAGTTAATCATTGATGATTCACATTTCACGAATGCACATAAATGTGTTGATGCAGTAATCAGAACATTACGAAATGCTTTCGGGCAGTCACAACAACGAATGACAAACAATGTATTGATGCAACAAATGGTTGAATGGTACAATAACACTCCTCATTCATCTCTTCGCTTGTTGAATCCTTTATACACATCATTTGACGAAGAAACCGATGAATACCTTGACAAACGACAATCAAAATACATTTATCTAACACCTCAACAGATGCAAGACGATCGCGACTTTGAATGGCAATACATAAGAGCGAAATCAATGCAATTAAAAGAGATTCAACAAAAACAACGATTTAAAGGTCTTCTGTCATACAAACCCAAAAATATAATACTCATTCACACCGATTACGGAAAAACAGAAAAGAAACATGAAAAGCGAAGAAGAGTGTTCAATGAACTCGCTGAATTCATTTGTTATGAATCAGGAAACGTTAAATGTAAACTATTAAATCCTTTACGTCAAACTAACAAAACACTGAAGAATAAAACAATAATAACAGTTCCTATCATGTACACAAAATATGTTTGTTCATCAATAGATGCTTTGAATGATGATTATAAAATATTCTTTTTGGCTTATAAAAACGCAAAATGAAAGCTAAACAAGCAATCACAAAACGATACTATCACACACAATCAAAAGATTTTAATCTTCCTGATGATTTCGTTTATAGTCACAACAAGAAGTACATTGTTGTTCAGTATTGCGGGGCTGTTGTCAATCAACATATTGTCGGTGATTTAATGGTTCATTCAGATATAGTTGAATTCATGCCTTTCTGCGACCATTTCATTATGCTTGCTAACAGACGTCAAACCAAATACAGGAAATATGAGTGTCTGAACAACACAAAAAAGAATATCATTTATGGTTCACAGACATGAAAGGAAACATTATTGAACCCGAATCATTTATATTCAGTTGTTTATTAATTTATTGAAGTATCAAAGAATATGTTTAATAATCTCGGTAATTTGTTTAAAACAAAGGAACAAATCGAGAAAGAAGAACGAGAGAAAGCAATACGTATATAAAGATAGAAAGTCCGTGAACGGGCACTTGAGATAAGAAATAAAGCATTTGAACAGCAACAGATGGGGAACGCAAAGGCACAATTATTTCGGGCACAAGCAAATGCATTGAAAACTCAATTACCTCCGAGAAATAATTTACTGAATTACCAAAAACAAACAAATGACTTAGTATTAGATGAACAACAGGAATTTAAGGATTTTCGTTTGAAAAGAAAGCTTCAAGATTATCAATATATTAACCGAGACCAGTATATCGATGATATGCAAGAAGAATACCAGAAGACGAAACACGTTTATTTAGGAAATCAACCACCACCGCCACCACCACAAATGAATCAATTTAATCAACCACCACCACAAATGAATCAATTTAATCAACCACCACCACCACCACAAATGAATCAATTTAATCAACCACCGCCACCGCCACCACAAATGAATCAATTTAATCAACCATCACAGACATTAACATACACAATACCTGTTATCAATTCACAGCCACAAACACCAAAAATAAATAAACATATTCAATTTGCTGATGCAACTACATCACCGTATATGAAGGATTTCGCAACATCTCCCTACAAATCACCACAACAAACAAATAAGTTTGCTAATGCTGCGACATCTCCTTTCAAATCACCACAACAAACATTTGAAGTAGAGAATTCATATACAACACAAAATGAAGATGTATCATTTGCAAATGCTAAAGTTTATCATGTATCTTCTTCATCTGACGACGATTATGATAACCCGCCAATAAAGTTTGGCTGGATTGCTTTCAGTGATGATGAATCACCTCAACCGTATTCAGTGAGAAAAACATTTTCATCTTCATCTGATTCATTACCTTCTGATTCATCTTCTTCCGATACATTTCCTAATGGTTCACCAAAAAATAAAAAACAAAGTGATTCAAAGCGTAAACGTAGTAAAAAACAAACGAATTCACAACCATTTCCAATACATAATGATTCTTTAAATACTGTAGGCAATGACTCAACGAGAAGGAGGAGAAGAAGAAGACCGTCATAAAAATAAAATCATCATTTTGCAAATCAAAAGAGGTTCAAGGTAGCTTCATCAAATAATCATCATTAATTTATTTTTATTCATTCAGGTATTTTGATTTCTGGGATATCATATCCTTCTGCTGCTGATAGTCTCTCAAGCTTTTGTTTAGACATTTGCATCTTATATTCAATATATCCGCAACCCTTACCGTAAACTGTATCAATCCAGACAGCGATATTATTATTTGAAACCTCCTTTAACGTTTGAATATCTGATGGTCCGGCAACATTAATATAAGCTATTGTTTCACTAACATCAGTACCTGCGGGTGCAACTTTCTGAATTAAGTAATTAATGTTTTCGATAATGGTCTTAAACTCAGGATTCCAGTTACCAATATCTCTAGACCATTTACCAGTTGCGAAGACGATTGTCTTTTTAGATTTGGTTATGAAATCTTGTATGAGAGCAATACATTTATTGTTATATTCAGATTTTTGTGTTTTCCTGTAATTCATCCATTCAACGTAATTCATCGGCTTCAAATTATGTTCTGTTTTAGACCTCTGAATTGGGGAAAAAATCTTCCCCAGGGGAAAAAATTTTGGGGAAATGTAACCACATTTTATGTAGCGAAAAAAAAAAATGTGGTTACATAAAGTTAATCTTGAAAATTTTAATTCAATGAGTTTCATTAAAAAGTTCAAATATGAAAATTTTTATAAATGCTTTACTAGACGTCAAATCAAAATACGTCACAAAACGCCTTTCAAAACAGTACAATCAAATTTCTTCTCAAGAAACATCGCAACAAACATATTTTTACAACAAATACAACTTTTCAACATAATCATATTATCCATTATCAAATAACTTTTTCAAAGTAGCTCCTTTTTCTTCATATTGCTGATATATAAATAAACATTACATATAAATAGTATTTAACTTACTAATCACTATTTTTACGAATAAGGTTTCATTATATAATTGATTATCTTCCATACATAAAATGAGCAAGCATAAGCAGAATAAATCAATTGTATAAGTCTATTATAATATAATAAATGTGTTTTGAAATCGTATAACTCAAATTCGAATAATTAATAATTGCATAATCGAATAATTGTAAAAGAGATCATATTTCAATAGCATAACACAAATGTATACCTCAAAACAAATAGAATAAACTTATTAAATCAAAGATATAACTTATAATCTTGCATTATGACATAATCTAACAAAACTCAAAAATAAAAAAATATAAAATAATACAAAATGTTCCACATCAATAGTACAAGTCAAATACATCGCTCAAACATACATCTCAAACAAATAAGTGAATAATCTAATAATATATTACTATAACGAAGAAAACTTTAATAAGAAACATAACTCAGTATTAAAATATAAACATCTTTTCTTAATAAACTTATATCAAAAAACTCATTTTCATAATTGAAGCATTATTGCGAATGACATAAAATTAAGATGTATACCTATTTTAATGATTTATTATAACATTTATAGCCAGTTTGTTGATTGTAATTCCACTGATCTTGATTTTGAGTGAATCGATTGTTGATATAAATTTCACTGATCTTGCTGTTGAGAACTTCAATTTCTCTTTCTTTAGCTTCAACAGTGTATTGAAGTTCAGCAGTCTTGTCATTGAGTAATTCATTTCATTGATCTTGCAATTGAGTTCTTCGATCTCTCTATCCTTGGCTTCAATTGTTGATTGTAACTAACTGATCTTTCCGTTGAGTGCTTCGATTTCTCTGTTCTTGGTTTCAACTTGATTGAAGTTTAACAATCTTACCTATGAGTGATTCAATTTTCGCTGCCATCTCTCAAGATCTTGCCATTGAGTGCTTCAATTTCTCTGTTCTTGGCTTCAACTGTTGATTGTAATTCAGCGATTTGTCCATTGAGGACTTCGATCGTTGAATTCAATTCATTGATCTTGCTGTTGAGTGTTTCAATCTCTCTGTTCTTGTCTTCAATAGCGGACTGTATCTCCGCATTTATTTAATTAAAAATGATGTGGAAAAACATATCACATCAAAAGATATTGAAAATTTTCTACGTTAAATTTACACTCGGTGGGCTTTTTAACGTCAAATTATGATTAATCTTAAAGTTTTTTTACTCTTTACTATATTTTTGGCTTTAAATATCATATTCACAAAAATATCAACTATTTATAAAATTTGGTTTTAAATATCTTATTAAAAAATATGTAGGCTACTCATTTTTTTGAAATTAAAAAGTGCATTTTTTTCGATTAATTTTTAGAAATATTCAATAAATTTAAAATATGAAATTGTATACACAATACATATTTATTTTATCTTAATTAGAACACATAATATCTATTATTCACGAACTTTTTTTCTGCAATATTATTTCCAATATCACAAAATCAAGTTTATGTAATTGTTGTTTGATGCTTAATATCAAACATTTCGTCGATTCTTTTCACGACAAAACTGCATTTGAATTTTTCTGATATCTCTTTGATTTTGTTATTTGGCATCGATTTTGTTTGAACATAATATCGCAAGTGATTTATTTCTTCATCATTGAACACTCCTGACTGAATCAAAGCATAGACAAAACAATTGTCTTTATAATTTTTCTTATCTATCTTTGAGAATATTTGGAATTCACTGAGATCTAAATTAGATAAATTAATAAAAGGAAAGAATGAGCCTTCTGGTGTTGATCTATAATCTGGATCGATTTCGACTTCTTCATGATATAAAGCATGGTCATCTTCATCTTCTTTAATAACATCGAACTTAATTCCTTTATCGTCTAGTTGTTTTCTCAGAAAAAGTACATCATATTTGACTGGAATGAATTCAAAATTGACAGTTGGGTTTGTATCTGATTTCTCTTCTGACAAGTCTAATTCGCCTGATATGTGACCTATTGTGCTCTCTATGTCATGTTTGTCGCTGAGAGTGAACCATTTTGCGTGTCCATCAAGTGTGTATGCTTTGACGACAACTTTTGATTTATTTCGAATCTTATAGCAGTGTCGAAGCATCTCTGTAAATGCGAGTCTCTTGCACTCACTGTCTCCAATATCGACGTCAAAGGAGAACTCTTTTGCAGCCATAAACATGAGTCTTTTGAGTTCTTTTTGAAATAACTCTTGATCATCCACTTCTTGTACTCTTTTTTCGTATGCTTGTCTTGCTTGTGTCTTTGATTCTTCATAAAAGTCTATAGACAAGTTCATTATGTCATTATCTACATTTGATATATTGGTTTTCATCTTTTTCCCCGACAAGCCACTTCTCTGTAATCTCTGTATTTGATTTTGCTGTGTTTGAACAAGTTTTATCAATTCTTCTCTTGAAAGTTTGTTGAAGTCCATTTTAAGTGTGATTAAATTGACCTTTATTAACCTAAAAACCGTAGAAATATAAAAATAAAAGAATTAAAAATAAAAAGAAAAAATAAAAGAAAATTAAGAGAAGAATTGTTTATTAATGACCTTATGCTATTAAAAGTGTCTTTAAATAATGTTCAACCCACCATGCTGTAATTGTGGGTAAGTTTTTAGTATTCACATCTGGAGCATTATCCTGAAGTGATAGTAAATATTGGTAATCTCGAGGATCATTAACGAGCTTTTTTATTGAGGAAGTAAAGTCATTATAAAGATCTTGTTGGAGCTTGGATGTATTATAATCTTTGCTGTATTTATTTTTGAATTCTTCATGGACGAATATTAAACGTCTTGCTTCTTCTGATCTACTGATCTTTCTTTCTAGAGTTTTAGCAATTCCAGCTGGATCAACCTTTTCTCTATTATCCCAGGCATTGTTTACCACTCTCATTAATTCATCTAAGAAAGCCTGATCTTTGCATACTCTTTTTGAAACAGATGCATAATCTATTTCCGGTGCTGGTGCTGGTGGAGGTGGAGGTGGTGGTGGTATCTTTAGTTTTGTAATTTGTTCCTCCAGGTTCTTGATCTTGGTCTCATAATCTGCTTTTTGCTTTTCCAGCTTTTTGTCCACATATTTGGTCATTATTTGACGAATTCTCCAATCCAACTTTGTGAGTGGATTTGGCTGCTGATCGGATTGGAGAATTATGTCCATTAATCTTTCCCAACTTTTTGTCTCTTCCTCTGGTTCAGCTGGCAAAAAATTTATGACATGGCCAGGTTCTATTTGCAAATGAGGTTCTTCTTCCTCCTCTTGTTGCTTATTCAGCAAGTTTTGCAGTAATTGATTCTAGTAAAGCATTTCATTACTGTTTGTTTATCGATGACTTCTTTATAATCACTTGATTTGATGTTGTTCTTCTTCAATGAAACACCTTTGAGCTTTAATGATATTGTTCTATCATCACTCCATATCGTATAACATTTAGCGCATAAAGCAACTTGATTTGCTCCGAACTTCTCAACACAGGCTCCTAAAATCTTTTTCTCATCATATACATCACTGACTGCAGGATTTGGCATAAATGAATAAATGTGTTTGTCATAAAATGTTTTGTCTTTGATGACATAATCAAACAGCTGATTAATCGGTTTATTCATATCGCCTGCGATTGACATGTAAAGACTATCTGTATCGACCGAGTTAAAATGAATCTTATTCATGTAAATACATTTGTAAATAAAGTCATAAATGAAAGTCAAATACCAGTATTTCGCATTGTCAAGTGTAAAGAATGATTCCTGAAGACATGTATTACATTTGAATGAATGAGGTCGTGATTGTATCAAATAACAATCATTTGACAATTTACATCCATTGCGATAAGTATCGGATGCAATCAATTGAAAGGCTTTATTTTTATCAACAATTCTGACTTTATTTAAGTTCTCTGAATTCATACCGTCATAATCGTAAGAACTGTTCATGCTAATCTTGTAAAACTTTTCGTTTCCGTGTGTCTTTCCCGACAATATATCCTGACGCTTCTTCATAAACTCACAAACAATTTGATTGAATCCGTCATGAGCTTCATATAAACTTAAGCTCTTAATGTCATCAACGATAAGTCCGTGATCAATTAAAAACCATAAATAATAATTCGAGAACGTCATAAATGTACCGCATGTATCAAGCAACATTGTCAGCTTTCTTGTTTCTTTATCTGCTG
Organism: Tritrichomonas musculus; assembly: GCA_039105265.1. Taxonomy (NCBI): domain Eukaryota; phylum Parabasalia; order Tritrichomonadida; family Tritrichomonadidae; genus Tritrichomonas; species Tritrichomonas musculus. Next base: position 766,611 of record JAPFFF010000049.1, read on the forward strand.
AATTCAATTTATTGTCTTTCATATATTTGTACATATAACTTCCAATCGTTTGTTCATCATTCATTATATTGATGTTTCTAAACACAGGAGGGAAATTAATCAAATCATTGATTTTATTCTTTGGACATCTCAATCTGACTTCAGCTTTGAATATAAACTCAGGGTTTGCATCAAATCGTTTCTTTGATTGAATGATATTCATTGAAGCATTGAACACCTTTTCATTCTTGTTTCCTTGCTCATCATAAACATCAAATCGTTTTATAAATGAGCCAGGCATGAACATGATTCCTCCGTGATAAGGATTGAATGAATGTTTTACTGAACTGAATGATGAAGGATACAATGAATTGAAATCAATACCAGCCACGTGTGAGACTATGTTTGAAGTGTCATAACTAATGATTCTGTCATTAACGGCATCATATTTGAGTTTATTGATTAATGTTTGACCTCTAATGTTCACTCGATGAAGAACATTTGATAATCCTCCCGTTATGTTCTCTCTCAAATTGTAATATTCTTTTTCATCAGTTATGAGTGTTGGTAAATGATGGAGCTTGCAGAATTTCTTCAATTGTATTTTGGTTCTTGTTATCTTGTCATCATCACGTTGTTACAAACGATTCCATTCAGCACAAGCCAGTAGGCAGTTATCAATTTGATGTCCTTTGCTGTTATCTATTCTGTCTAGTGTTGGTTTGTTGTTGTAAGTAAAGTGTTCACCACACAAATGACATTTACCTGTTTCATTTGATTCATACAATTTCATGAATGCATTAAAATCCTTTTCACTAACACATTTTGATATATCACGTTGCTTTTGGTTCATCTTGTTGTGTTTCTCATCTTGCTTTCGATAACTGTTGCATTTATAGTTCCACCATTTGTTATCTGGCTTAAATGTATTCATCTTGTTTATGGTTTCATAATCGTTCTTCGGATTGAAATCTTTGTAAGCGAGAGCATATTTGATACATGATGCGTTCTTTGATAACGAAAGATTACTTATCAAATCAACTTTATATACAGCATTCATTTGAATAAGGTTGTCAATCGGTTTAATCATCATTTCAACATCATTGTCATTGTATGATAACAAGTAATCCCATCGAGTCGCAAACCTCTTTGAATCTATCAAATACTCTTCATAATCAGCTTTAGTTAATGGGTTCTTTTGATTGAGATAACTGTAAAAATCTTCATATTTGAACGGTTCACTCTTTGATAACACTTCATTATAATTATCACTGTTGATTGCTTCATAAGGAAATACACCTTTCGAACTGTTTGATACACCCCCAAAATCGATTCCGAATTGTTTGAGCGTACCACCAGCTACAAATGCCTGAGCGTCAATGAATCGTAATCGAATGGGATACTTTGATGATTTCAATATGAATTGTTTCAATGATGAAGCAGTTCCAATCATTCCGCTATCGATAGACCAATGATTTTTAATCAATTGCTCTTTGAATAAGTTTGAATCAAATCGTGATGAATTAAAACCGAACACAGTAGTTATAAGATGGGGCCAGCTCCCGGGAGATACTTTGGCCTTGATTTTCGGGTCCGATTTTCAATACGAAGGTTGACCTGTCTTCTAGCATTCATTTTTGAGGTTATGTTTCAATACTAGGAGCTCAAACTTGTGAAATGCTGAAATTTCAAAAAAAGTACCCAAAAATGGATGTTTTGAAGGGGTTTGGAGGCAAAAATAATGTCCGAATTCAGGCCCATTTTGATGCAAAAAGAGAATGTAAAAGAGCAGATTTTCATGAAAAATGGTGTACAGGAAGATATCAATCTTTTTTGTAAGGGATAATTTAATAAATTAGTTTTAGAAAAACCTTGAATGTGTCTGGTTTAATTTCATTTCCAAGTGGATCAGTCCACCATAGTTTGAAGTCTCGTTTATTCCCAATATATTCATATTTTCTATTATCATCCGGAGGCATCACGTTGGCATACCATACTAACGAATCACAGTATTTGTCACGTTGAATGAATGATGCATGTAGTTCGCTTTCGCCATCTAGATATCCATTACATGTACAGCGAGCATATTGGAATACGATGTATTTAGGATTCTTTGAGTAGACAAAATCGATGGGAAATTGATTCTCACATGTGTCTGTTATGAAGTATGTCTTGCTTGTTTTCATTTGATTTCATACAAAAATAAAGCCATCTACATATTCTTTCATTTAGTAGTATCCATCTGGAACACCATTTGCAAAGTATTTAACGGAACCTCTTGCCCATGTGAAGTATGTGTCTGTGCAAACCCACATTTCGGGCGATGGAGGGTGTACGTTTGGATTGTTAACATCAAAGTTATAATATGTATCGTTTGCACCTCTATACAAAGGTTGACCTTTGAATTTGATTGTAACTGTGTTTCCACCAGTATCAACACCATCGAATACATATCCAGAATTAGTACGTTCAAGTTGGAAGTTGATACAAAAGCTGGTGGCATCGGAGATAGTATTCTTATAACGTGTTCCGTCAGGTGCATTCAAAGACATTGTCCAAGAATCTTCAAGTTCATGGGATGGTCTGAGAGAGCCATCTAATTCATTACTTATTAATTGATATTGATAGAAACGTGGACCAATAGTTGAATCAAATTCTGTATCTGGATACTTAACATTGTTGATGGTGAGCTGTACATTCTGGTACATAATATTATCGAAACATGTTATTTCATTAGTTCTTTTAGGGAACATGACTGTGATGTTGGTAGCATTTGAAAGAGCAATTGATTTAGAAACATCTAGACCTGCATCTGTTGCAAGACCTTGGAAACCTTCACGTACAAGTTGCTGAGATGGAATTAGAAGAGGTGTGTTGAGTTCACGAATGAGTCCATTGAGGCAGTCAGGTTTGATTCCAAAGCCGGCAAGATCTGATTTCATGGTTACAATGGTTCCACCACGACAGTTAAGAATTACTTCTTCAGTCTTGTATGCAATGACTTTAGTAGAATCACCAAGGACTGGAAGTGTTTGGAAACCATCATTTTGCAAATCATTTGAACCATCTTGAGGAGCATCTGCAAGCTTGTATTCAGTTACAATTGTTGCTGGAGAACCAATTTGAGAGAACTTGTTTGAGAATGTCATGTTGGCTGGAACGTCTTGCTCTATGGTAGAACAGTTAAGGAGTTCTTCAATTTCTTTAACAACAGATGGTTGGACTTGATGCCAAACTAATGCTTCTGTTGATGATTTAATTTCTTCTTCAATCTCTCCACAAATGGAGTTTGGATAGAGTTGCCAAGCTTGGAATGCAAGCTGATCTGTAAAGTAAATGGATGCTTCAAATGTGACTCTATGAGGTTTACCGTCTGCAAGTAATGTAAGTGGAACGTAAACACCACATACTGAAGGGCTCATGCGAGATGTATTCTCCCACAACGAATACCTGTGTTTGGCAGGCTCTTTGGCATCAATTGGTTTGATAGAATTGTATGCAAATGATTCACGAATGAGTTCATCTTGCTGATATTCTTTAAGCATAACGTTATCAATCCATAAGCGAGCATCTGAAAAGAGTTCTACCGCATGTTTGAAACCAATGAATATACGATTTAAGTTTGCTGTATCATCATCTAAATGCAATTCTTTATTAAGTTGGACTACAAGATCAAGCTTTGCTGTAACGAAATTCTTTTCCATTTGTGAGATGGTATGACCTTGATGTGTCCATTTGATTTTAGTTTTGGTTCCAATTGGCATGGGAGCATCTTTATCATCAACATCTTCTGTAAACCATCCAAATGTATGATCACCACCATTGTATGCAATGAGATTTCGAAGTTTTGATTGGAAGAATTTTAGGACATCACCTTCGTCATTACCGGTGTTCTTGAGTTGAGCGTTCTGATATGTCATTCTTTGAGCTTGCATTAAAAAAGATTCGTGTGAAGTTACATTTTTGAGATTTTAATACAAACCCAAAGAAAATGGCATTCGGGACCTGGTTTAAGAACTTGCTGGTGAAAGGAAAAAATTTCATAAAGAAAGCATCACCATACATTCGTAAGGGAATTGAAATAGCACGAAAAGTTGGACCTATGTTTGGTGATACAGTTGGCGGCATCGTTAATAGTATTGCTAATGGAGCTGATTACTTACTCAATAAAGTTGCGCCAATTCCACCTAAAACAAACCCAATCAAACCAAAACCTTTACCAATAGATTTCACAAATTTTGATTCAATAATTAAAGATGATTCAAACAATAAGGTGGAAATGATTCAAAGACCAATTCTTGGTGGAAATAAAGGTAGACTAACTCCAATCTTGAAGTGATTTAAATGAGTCCATTGATGGTTTAATGTGATTGTTTATTTTTATGTGACATCAAATGGAAGTAAAAGTGATTGGACCCATTAAAGAATATTTGAAAACATTTAATACTCCAGATGAATTCAATCTGTGGTATGCTAAAAATAAAGACGAGATTGATAAGATTACGACTCATAAACTTAATAAGATGTATTACATTGAGGGATATCGTATTACCAAAATCAAAGGTGTACTTTGTCTAAAGAAAGCTGTCAAGAAACAGGTAGATGATTCGCAAAATGATTCACAAAATGATCGTGAAAATGAGTCTGCAATCTTGGATATACAGAATGAAATAGAGCAACTCAAAAGTGATATTCTTGCAATCAAGACAGCCATCAACGACATTGTTAAAGTAATTAATGGTGAATGATATTCTTAAAACCTTTTTGCAAATATTTTTGAATCCATTTTCATTAGGATTTTGCGACTGCGTGATTTCACGCACTCATGTTTTTGGACATATTTTGAGACTTTTGCAAGCCTATGTTTGCATCCATTTTAATTAACTGTAAATGTATAATCAAAGCTTTACGACTTCGTTTGGGAATCAAGACTCATTCAGCTACGTTCATGATATGGTTAGAGATTGCTTGAGAAGAAATAAAGGGCAAGTCACGAATGCATTGATCAGAAAGATTCACAAAGACATCAATATTTACTATAATTCTGTGAATATATTCGTTGGCAAACAAGGTTCCGGAAAGACGTTATCAGCAATTGAAGAAATCATTAAAATAGCTTCAATTCCAAATGCAGCACATCTTCTCATATATGTATCCAAAACAGGTGAACAGAAAGATGTTACATTTGAGTCATTAAGGGAACTCATTGAAATACCAATAGCATATGTTTCCCAAGAGAATGCTGAAGAATATGTTAATGCATTATTGAATTATAAGCAACTATATTACACAATAAGGAAGGAACATTTAGAGAATCAAATCATTGATGAGCAACGAATCGAGATATTCAAAGCATTGAAAGTTAATGATTTTCGTGCACCAATGTTGCATACCTTGATACTATTTGATGATATTGCTAATAACAAATTACTTGCAAATGAGAAATCATATTTCAATAATCTGATGACTACATGTCGACATAATCATATATCATTCTTCTTGAATGTCCAGTTCTGGAAATCGTTATCAACAACCATTAAATCAAATGTCTCTACGGTATTCGTATTTGGGACATATTCAAAAGAGCAGTTGAGATACATTACTCATCAGATTACTATGAGCATATCATTTGATGAATTGTATGAGCGATACAAAAATATGAATAAACATCATAAGATCATAATCGATTGCAATAATGGGAATGTAATATAGAATATGTTCTGAAACGATTCACAAAGTATTATTTTTATTCATAGATTGCTTGCATTTGTCGTTGTTTCATGGCCCATGAATTTGTTAATGAATTTCTGAAATCGTCATTTCTATTTAATGATGCAACAATCTTGTTCTTGACATCAGTAAAGAACTGTTCTCTTTGTGTAGATAACATGTCATGAACATATGCTTTGATACGTTCTTTAACAGCTGCTTTATTGAATAACCATTGTTCGAATTGTTTAGAACATTTACTTCCATCAGTCCAATTGACTTCATAATCTGGAGTTGATCTACGCTTCATTGAAGCGAAATCTTGACGCAATGCTGGCAATTGATTAGCAATAGAATTAAGGAATGGAATCTTAACGTTAGTATCATAGAATTTAGAAGCCATTGTTGCTTCATAAGCTTTCTTTCCACTGAGATCTATTGCAATACTACGTGCTAATTTAGCTTTCTCAACGTTATTACCTGCTACCTGACGGAATGCTGCTTTACAAGCTGGAGCGACAATCAATTGTGCGAATGCCCTATATGGAGAGAATTTAGTAGGTGCATGAGTTGTATGTTTCTTATATTTACGTCTGAATTCTTCAGTAGTTGGATCTTCTCCACCCCATGCAGTGATTGCAGACATATCATCGTTATATTCAGGTGCATAATATTCATCATTTAAGAATTTACGATAAGATTGTTCTTTACGTCTTTGTGGTGTTGGATGTGTTCGATAATATTCACCTTTGAATGGAAAATCTGATGCTTTGGTTGTGTATCCATTAACTGCTACAATTTTGCCATCACGTCTGACAACGAATTCATCAATTCCATCTTCATCAAGGTCTTCAGAACCACCTGTATATCTATTATTTCCACCAGTTGGTTTGGCATTCCATAAACTGAATTGACTTGGCATGAAGTTTGCGGATCTGACAATATCACGTGCTTGTCTACTGCTAACAAGATTCTTTAATGTATGCTGCTTGATGTCTTCAGCATCTTCTGAATTATAATTGAAACCAATTGGAATTCTTGCTGTATGTCTACGTTCATGAACCTCTACAGGTAATTCTTCTTCTGGGAAATGTTGATTATAAACGAGTTGTCTACTTCTACTTGGTTGACGAATTTGAATGACTTCTTCATGTGCAGGTTCAGGTAATGGTTGTGGTTGTGGATTCTCTTGAGGCGGGAGTGCTGGTATATCTGACATTTGCCTTGACGCAAAAATATTATCAAGCATCTCTTGATATGATTAATTTACCAGAATGGCCAACATGGGCAGCCACGACAACGAGGACAGTTATCTTCTGTTATTTTCAAAGATCCAGTATTTCTAATTGAATCATTTAGCATGAATCTAACAAGAACTATATCTCTTGGTCTCAAAGATCTCACTACTTCATAGGACCATCCGTTACCCATTTTTATTAATGTTGATTTACGTTTTCGGTTATGGTAATCTATAAGAAGATAAGACTTATCTTGGGCATGGCATGCTTCAACTCCATAGAATAAAATTGAATTCACATAGTTTGGTTTAGCAATATGCTCTACGAATTCACGCGTGAAACCTACATCATTTATATTTATATTTTGAGTATCAATGTCAAAATAATGACACACATGTTGAATGTAATTACTAATTGTTGTATCTCGAGGTGTTTCTGGAACAGTATTTGGAATCAAATTGTTATCAAATTGATTATTTTTTCGTTTGTCTCGATGATTACGACTATTTTCACGATCTTCGTTTTCTAATTCTCGAAGTCTAATGTCTGCCTCAATTGACCTCATGGCTATAGCTGTATTATTATCATCAGTATGAGTAATGACATTCAATGCATTTTGATTAGGCCCTGATACTGAACCATGTGAACCATTTAAATCCATTGTTCGTTTATTATTTAAATTAATGTGGCTCAAATCAAAGAGTCGACTTATGAAGCCACCCCGTTGTTGTTGTATTCGATTTGGAGTTGGTGATCGTGATGGACTTGATGACGATGCAGCTCGTGGTTGATAAGGATTTCTATGGACAGCTTCTTGTCTATATGGTTGACGTTGGTGATGTTGCTGATGTTGTTGCTGATGTGGTTGCTCATATTGTTGATATTGCTGATATTGCTGTTGATATTGCTGTTGATATTGCTGCTGCTGATATGGTTGTTGATATTGTTGCTCATATTGCTGATATGGTTATTGATATTGCTGTTGATATGGTTGTTGATATGGTTGTTGATATTGCTGTTGATATTGCTGTTGATATGGTTGTTGATATTGCTGCTGATATGGTTGTTGATATTGTTGTTGATATGGTTGTTGATATTGTTGCTGTCGTGGTTGATATTGCTGTCGTGGTTGCAGTTGATATTGTTGTTGTCGTGGTTGTTGTTGTTGTTGTTGCTGTCGTGGTGGTGGTGGTTGCTGCCTTTGATATTGTCGCTGATTTGGTGGTGGTTGTTGCCTTTGATATTGATGATATGCTAGATCAGGATTAGCATGTTGAGCATTAGGAAGAACTGGACTTTGAGCTCGAGAATTACTAGATGAATCAAATATGTCAACCATTTTATACTTTGATTGGCACCAAAAATTGTTTAACTTTGAGATAAATGACTGCAATATTAACCAAACAAAATGCATTAGATGGAGCCTTGGTAGGAGGTTCTGGCAAAGGTGGTGATGGAATATTTGATTCAATTCATGTTAAAGGTGATGCCACAATCGATGGTAGTTGTAAAATCTTCTTTGGTGAAGAATATGGTGAACCTCAAAGTGTCAAAGAATGTTTCGAAACATTTGGGAAAGCATTAACGGATATAACTAGCGACATTCAATCACATCGAACCGTTATTGATACACATGGAACCAAACTTGCTGACCATGAAGATAGAATATCAACTTTAGAGAATGCTCCTCCATCTGCTATTGAAAGTGTAATGACTTATGAAGAAGGTTGTGATGAATTCATCATCGATGCAAATAATATCCATAAATTAAGTGATTCGGATCTAAGAGATCCTCAGGGAGAAGTCTGTTCAGATGATCCTCAGGGTCATTCTACATACAACATTCTTGAGATTGATTACTCTGGATCTGTAAGTGGACAAGTCTTTGAGATCATCTTTCCAAAGAATCTTGAAATTGATAATGCTTATATTTCATTCGAGAATGAATCATTCACGAATCCTATTATTGAATGCATTGATGAGAAATATCAATTGAAGTACATCAGCAATGAATCAAAACCTCGAATATACATGTCGAAATCTGCAATCTACGACCCATTTGAACTATATACTGATGGATTCATGAAGATCAAATTCGTTGGGAAAATGCATCAAATCTCAGTTATTAAAGATTGTGCTGAAGGGACATTAATGAATCTCAAGTGTAATCTCATTGATGCTGACAATTGCTTCAAACTCTATAGGTCTCCTTTACCAGATTTCTATACAATCAAGTCAACGGAGATTACAATTTGGACACTGCAAATGGTTTATATTATGCTGACTGGGGATATAATCCTGATTCCGATTCATTCAATTCACTCATTGAAGGGCAGACATTCGAGCTTCATGATAACGTACAAAATAACATTAAGAAGCAACTCAAAGAACATCCAAATGATGACAATCTTAAACAGCAATTGAATAATGCTCGCAAGAAAGTTGATGAATGGAATAGTTTCGTATCAGTGTATCATCCAGAATTCCAATTCTAAAAATATCAACATTATTTTTGCTTTTAGCATACCATTTTCAATGATATTCCATACTTGATGAATTGACTGTAAATGTTATTATAAGCATATTTTAGGTCTTCGGTTTTACCTTCTTTGGTTACCAATATTTTTGAAACATAGATGATCTTATCTGATTTTCCACGGCATCCGCTGCATCCAATATCTTCATTCAAGACTAATTCAACTTTCTCACATCCAGTTAATAATTTGATCATTTCCATCAACAACTTGCTTTCACAGACAACATATGAATTCACTTTTAATGGATTGTTCTCATACATTTCAACTAGCATTTCAAGAAATCTGTTTTTCTTGTCAAGCTCATCTAATTCATTTCCCAAATCTGCGATACCCCTGTCTTGTGCTAAATGGAAAGGATTGTTTGTTGGTTGTGGAGATACTGATTGATATTCCGGATTCGTCATCTGAGTATTTGTAATTGGACCATTCCCTTGGGGAACTTCCGGTTGGGGAGCTTGAATAAAATTTACATTTGGATTCAGAGGTTGAACATTTGGATAAAGGGGAATGGAATTTGCTCTTGGATGCTTTTGAGTTGGTTTGATATTAATGTTTACATTAGTCTGTTGCTCTTGCTTTATCGTATTATCTGTCTCACTGGATAGTATACGTGCTTGCCTAAGTGTTCCTGTCATTTGCATTAATGCAAAAATAGATTTAGCATCTAATTTTTTTAAATTGTCTTTCAATCAAATCATTTTTGAGATACATCTTACCATTCAATTCAACAGCAACGATTCCATCTCTGTTATAATATTCTCCAACAATTCCCTTGAATGATTTGGTACCTTTTCGCTTAATGATATTTGGACTTTCAATCATAATTTCGTAATCATTCTCGAAACCAACCAATGGAACGAACCTCTCATTCATATTCATTTGTGTCTTCGTTAAAAAGTTATTAGAGATAGTCCTTTGGACATATTATCTTTCAGATATACCTATTAGCAGCAGCTCTATTGAGTAGTTTGCGGACTTTAATGCAATGATCATATTTCTTTTGGATTCGTTCACGTTGTTTCATTTTCTTAGGATTGTCAGATTCTGGTTCACCTAATATTTTTCGATAATATTGCAATCTCGATGCAATCATTTTTAATGTCTGCGTTGCAAATGATTTACGTTCATGTCTTTACTTTAATGGTGGTAATGCTAATGTTTCATTTTCATTTGTATTTGATTCCATTCTTTGGCTCTCATTAAAATATCAACAGCAAACATATAAACATCTCTTTAACAAAAACCAAATGAATCAAACTTACGAACTCAACAATAACGTGGATCACATCATTCAATACATCAAGAATTCAATACTTTGGGGTCCAAGCAGTGTAGACCATTCAGATAATTTTGATAGATTGCATGATCATAATTATGCTGGCTGGTTTGATGATAATTTTGATGACGATGATGATGATCCATTTACAGATTATTATAAGCAACCGAGAACATTGGAATTAATAAATAATCTTCTCAACAGCCATTCAACATTTTCAAGATTTATTCGTGACAGAATCATTAAATGGTATCAACGTAAACATCTTTATGACAAGCCTAGATTTAATTTAGATGAGAATGTATTGAGCAATTTCATTAAAGTAAATGTCACAACAATTAACAAAGAAGTCATTGAATATATGGAATATACAAAGAAACAGATCATTGAATATCAAGAATACAAGAAACGTCATGCTATTGAGAAACAAGAACGTAGAAAACGTGAGAGGATTGAAAGGCGTGAACAAGGATTGCAAGCAGCTCATGAGGAATTAAATAGGCTCCTTAATCTCAAAATGCAGAAGAGTAAGACTAAATTCTATGCAAATAATGTATTCAGAGATTGGAACATTCATCCAGAAGATATGACTAAATTATGGAGAGAATATAATGAAAGATGGATACCACCAACCCAAAGAGGCAAACCACAACCTCAAAGACCTAAACCAACGATAGCTTACGATGACACATTTGAAGACAAGCTTATCAAATACCTTAAAACACATTCAGATGAGAGACATCCAATGTCATTTGATGACTTTCAAAAGCTAACTAGAGGTTGGCCTAGTTCGTTTACATCTATTGAAGATTGGTATCAAACCTACATTGAAAAGCATCCATCCAACATTGCTCCAGAGAAGATTCAAGTGAATTCTATTGGATTCAAATCACCAAAGAAGATTAAAGCATTGAAATCTAAATATCCAAATATTAAGTCTCCTGATTCATTCCTGGAGGGAACTTTGCAGAGCAAATCTACAACATCATACTTTCCATTAAAGCAGAATAAGAAGCTATATCAACTTCACAAGGTTTGCCCAAAAAAGACTTACATCATTGACATAATGTTTTGTGATAAGTATGCATATCTCATTGCAATCAATGTCAACACTAGATTCTTATATGCAGCCCCAATGAATAAACCTGTATTCACCACAACTAATCACGACAATCAAGAACAACATTACATGAGATATTCTAAAAATGCAGACACATACATCAACGCATTGGACTCATTAATCAAATCAGGAATGGATGTTCGATACCTTCAAGGTGATGGAGAGAAAGCTTTCGATGCACATGAAACATGTGCTTATTATGATTCTCATAACATTGAATTCAAACCAGTCCCAAGAATGAAAATGGGTGTATATCCAGACTTCATGAAAAAGGAACAAAAGCAATCGAAAACAGATCCAATGCATGGTTCTTTAGGGATTCTTGATAGAGTGATTCGCACACTTCGAGACATGGCATATCACATTGAAGTTGGAATCATTACACCAAATATCATGAAAGAACTTGTCAATCAATATAACAATGTACCTCATACAACGTTATCCAAATATGTTGGCTTTGATGTTACACCACAGATGGTCCAAAATGATAAAGAACTTGAGAACTATATCATTAGACAAATCATGAAAGAGAATGAAAAGGTTACAAGTAGAGCTGGATTTAAACTAGAGAATGGCACACCAGTGAAGCTTTATAATGAAAAGGATTCAATGACTAAAAGAAGATCAATCATTCAACCAGGAAAGTATCGCATTGTTGACTACCATGGAGGATATTATGAAGTCGAAGATTTGCAAAGCAAAGTTCCCGGAGGGAATGAGAACAAAAATAGACAATTCATTCCAAGATTTAAGCTTGCAATTGACATTTAATGTAATACTTTCTTGTAATATTCTGGATTATACATTCTGATGATCTTATACAATACATTGATATTTGAATGTTTTGCATCTTTCTTGACTGTTTCGAAATTCATTGAAGCTTTGCATGTCAAATTACATTTGAACTCAACATTATAAAATGCTTTATCTCTATTATCTGGAGATAGACACTTAATTGCTCCAAACAATGGTAACAAAGTAAGTCTATCATCTATTTTTGAAGCATAATTGTGAACTTCCATACCAACTAATCCATCAACCAACTTCATTTCTTCTTCATTATCAAGATATGTTAAAGGTTCATCATCATCATCATCATCATCATTATATTCTTTACTATTTTTACCTGAAAGATCCAACTCAACACCTAAAGATTTGATTACATCTGTTGCCGTTCTCTTGATAACTGAATCCCAATTACCTTGATAGAATTCATATCTTCCATTCTCATTTTCAGAATCAGGAAGCATTAGACCATGATATGAATTGCAATCAACAGAAGTAAAATAATCTATATCAAACTCATCACATTCAAAACATTTGACATATGCATTCTTATATAAACCTAGAATATTATGATTTGCATAAATATGAAGACTACCACTTCCAGTCTCAATAATGATATCATCTTCAGAGAGTTTACTAATTATTGATTGCTTGATTTCAAATCTTTTCTTTTGAGGCAACTTCTTATTAATATCAATGTCAATCACTGCAAACCCAGGAGTTTCATTTACACTCAAAACCATTCCAGTCTGATTTCTACATTTAAGATCACCAATATGTTTACCATCACAGGATCCATGTTTGGACTTATTGAATGTAATCTTGAAGTTCTCATCAAATCTAGTTCTCAATGGTAAATCCCAATGACTCTCATCAAAATCATTTATATAAGTTGGGATATCATTTGAATCTCCATTTGCAGAGACCTCACTTTCAGGAATACTCTTTCCAAGTTCAAGTAATTCAGCATCTAAATCTTTATTGTTCAATATATTTTTGAATTCATTTTCACATTCTTTAGCATACTCTTCACATGATTTGATAATAACATCATTAGCAGTCAAACCTTTAATGAATGGAACACAAGTTTGATCTTCCAATACTATCATTTTGTTATGAAATCCAGTCAACGCATTCTTCTGAATAGTCACCTTAGACATTTGATTACGATTCATTTGGAGATTAATATTCTTACCTGGAATGACACATTTATCAACAATGATTGCATAATAATCAGTTGGATTAATGTTATTCTTTTTCAATGATACACCTTTGACTTTCAATGCTTTAGTTTCTAGGGAACCATCTTCTTTATTATTCCAAATTGTATAACATTTAGGACATAATGCAACTTGATTATCTCCATATTTTTCAACAGCAGCACCCAATATTTTCTTCTCATCAGCAATGGTTCCAATAGCTGGATTTGGCATGAATTGATAAATATATTTATCATAGAATTCTTTATCTTTAACGATTGCATCGAAGACTTGCTCACCATGTCTATTCATATCTCCAGCAATTGCAAAGTAAACACTATCTGTATCACATGATGTGAAATGCATTCTTTCAACATCTAAACATTTGAAAAGGAAGTCATAAATGAAAACCAAATACCAATACTTTGCATTATCAAGAGTGAAAAATGACTCTTGAACACATGTCTTGCATCGGAAATTCTTGGGTTTACGTTGAATCATATATAGTTTACTACTCTGCGTAGCAGATGAATCATTTCCAATTGGATATCCATTTACATAAGTCTCACTTGCAATGTCAATGAAGGCTCTATCACGATCTACAATCTTGACTTTATCATAATGTTCTGTATTGAGACCATCATATCCATAAGATCCATTCATACTAATTTTATAGAACTTCTCATTTCCAGACTTCTCTCCACTTAATATCTTCTGACGTTCTCCCATAAATTCATTAACGAATGCATTGAAACCTCTATGGCAATCATATATTGTAACATTCTGGATATCAACAACTTTCAAACCATGGTCAATGAGAAACCATAAATAATAGCAACCAAATGTCTTGAATTCACCTCTTGTATCAAGAGTCATCGTTAACTTGGTATCAGATTTGTCAACAGTATGGATATTATTGTCTTTACCATATTTGTACATGTATGATTTAATTATATCTTCATCATTTTTGATCTCAAAATTGCGAAATACAGGTGGAAAATTAATGAATGTATTAACAAGTTCTTTGGGACATTCTAACTTAACAGTTGCATGAAAGATGAATTTGGGATTCTTATCAAACCTATGTTTGGAATTGATTATACTCATACAAGTATGATATACATTTGGTTTCTGTTTACCATTCTCATCATAACAATCATATGAATTTAACATTGAACCTGGCATGTACATGATACCTCCATGATATTTGTTGAATGAATGCCAGTTACCAGAACATGCTGAAGGATACAATGAATTGAAATCAACTCCAACTACATGTGAAACAACATTATCAGTATATCTGACAACAACTTTATTAGCTTCTTCATCAAAATGTAAACGTGTAATGAAAGTCTCACCTCTAAGATTGACTCGATGCATGACATTTGAAAGACCACCAGTTATACCAGCACGTAAACGATAATATTCAGCTTCATTGGTAATAGTCATTGGCAAATGATTCACTTTACAGAACTTCTTGAGCTGGATTCTTAAACGAGTAACCTTATCATCATCAGCTGAACGAAGGCTATTACATACTTCACAAGCAAGTTTGCAATTGGATAATTCATGACCTATTTCATTATTGATTCGATCTAATGTTGGCTTATTAGTCCATGAGAAGTGTTCGCCTCAAAGATGACATTTACCTAATTCTGGGTCTTCATATATCTTCATGAATGCATCGAAATCAACTTCAGAAACACATTTAGAAAGGTCTCTTATTCCCTTTGGGAAATTTGCTTTGCAAAAAGGCTTGGGCTGCTTACTTTTCTCTTGCTTAGCATTCCATTTCTCATCTTGACTGTAATATGAATTGACTTTATATGTCCACCATTCTTTGGTTGGCTTGAATGTATTCTTTGAATTCAAAACACCATAATCATAGTCAATATCAAAGTTCTTATAAGCCATTGCATACTTGATTTCAGATGCATTACGTGATAAAGAAAGATTAGAGAGCATGTCAATACCATATTTAGCATTCATTTCAATGAGGTTATCAATAGGTTTGATCATCATTTCAACATCATTATCATTATATGCTAACAGATATTCCCATCTGTCAATGAATCTTTTGGAATCTTCAAGATATTCTTCATATTCTTTATTTGATAATGCATTCTTTTGATTGAGATAGCTATGGAAATCTTTATGTTTGAATGGCTCTGACATACTTAGGACATCATCAAAGTTCTCACTATTTACAGCTTCATATGGGAATGTACCTTTAACAGAATTCTCTGCACCGCCAAAGTCAACACCAAATTGTTTAAGAGTACCTCCACTGATGAATGCTTGAGCATCAATGAAACGTAATCCAATCATACCTTTATCAGTTGATGTTTTGAGAATGAATTGCTTCAAAGATGATGTAGTACCAATTAAAGAACTGTTATCAACCTTCCATTGCATATCATGATGAGTATAATTGAAATATTCTTTAAAGAGATTGCTATCAAATTTTGCAGAATTAAATCCCAAAACTGGTATATCAAGGAGCCCTTTATCAAGCTTTTTAATGACTTCGACATCAGAGATTTTGAGCATATCTTTCATTAATTGAACCTTATCATCAACTATTTCATAAGCTCTCTCGAACATAAATGTAAGCCATTCAGGAATGAAATCTTTAGATCTAGCATCGAAATGTCTCGTTAACAAACCTTTTGAAGACTTGATGCAACAGCTCACTGACAATGGAATTAGACGACTATTGATTACAGTTGATTTACCAGTTTCTTTATTAACAGATTGCTCCATGGTTTCGAAATCATATGTTACATAATATTTCTGAGGTTGCCATTTAAGATCATGTGCTACACAATATTCGTAAACTGGATGATTCAAAATATGTGGACAATATGGCATACTAACTCTTTCAGGAATGTAATTCTTATGAAACTTTCCATCACAATGTGCTTTATGGATTTCCATTCTCTTTGGATTCTTTCCGCGGATTGCATACGATTTGCATTTGGGACATATCCAAATATTAGTCAATGATTCTGCATTAGTGATATACATAATATGGATGACATTACCTTGACTAAAGAGTAAAGCATTAAAAGGATTTCCAAATTTTTCATCATACCATTGCTGATCAATGTCATAACGATTACTTTCTTTGTCAAAGCAATAGATGTTAACATTAATTTCATGCTTCTTAGCAGACTCTTTCATTTCATCTAACGTCATACCATTGAATGATTTAAGTAATGCTTGGGCAGCTTTGGTAGGTCTAGTAGTATATTCAGCACCATGATCTTTGCAGAAGAGTTTACGAGCTGCACTAGTACGATCTTTAAGATAGTACTTCTCAGTCTTTGATAGCTTTTGATCTAAACATATTGCTAAGAATCTATACCAACATAATCCATCATCTTCATTGTCTGTGATTATAAATTTTGATTTAAAGAACTCAACTGGAAGGTCATCAATCTTACCAGAAATCTTAACTAATCTTGAAACAGTGAATGCAACATTTGAAACATAAATGAGTTTGACATTGGAAGATGTAGTTGAATGATTATGAAGATTTGTTTCAATATAGTACTTGACTCTATCTAAATCTGTTGAAAATTGGATTACAATTGGAATGGTATCATCAAGTTTGACTTTGGTAGCAATGATTTCACGTGCTTCGTAATCAAACGTTGGATCTGATTCTTGAAGATAATTCTTCTCAGGAACCTCAAAGATACCTCCCATCTCAAATGTCAACTTGAATGGTTTACGTTCACGCTTATATACAACATTATCAAGATATTCGAAAATGTCTTCAAGCTTATGAATCTTGTTAAGATAATACACTACAATTGGATCTTTATTTTGATTCTTCTCAACAACTTCTGAGTCTTTTGGATATTTACGTCTAGCTTCTTCCAAACGTGCTAATGCTTTCTGTTCATCATATGGTTCATTAATTTTAAGATTCTCTTCATCAATGCTCTTGAATTCATGACCATATTTCTCAAAATATTCTAACAATTCTTGATTTTGGTTCTCAAACATTTTCTGTGAATATGGTTTAAGTTCAAGCATTTCTTTTGGTGCTAACGGTCTAAGTAAAACTGTTTGTTTACGTAAATCATCAAGCATTCTCTTATAATTTTCTTTGGATGCATGGATTTGAGTATTTTCTTTTTCAATTTTCTCGTTAAAACGTTTACGAAGAATATCCCTAACCTTATCATTAACCTTATCTTTAACATTGAAATGCTTACGTTTAATGTAATTGAGATATGCTGAATCGTTGCTATCAATATATCTTTTTGGTGCTTTTAGATGCTTTGGAGCATGTGAGATTCCCAAATATTTGATTTCTGGTTGGAATGGAAGATTCATTAATTCTTCAATAGCTTCGGCTTCAATAGCTTCATCTTCTTTCTTAGCATTATAACCCTTTGCAAACCAATATACACTACCATAAGTAGCATCACCATCATAACCCATTTCATCAAGTTTAGGTATAATAAAGTCAAGGATTCTATCAATTACATTATCTTCAAATTCAGAATTATATGGAAATTCATCAATAATTGCTTCAAGTGTTTCTTCAGAAATGCCAAGCATTAATGCTAAATTCCATACATCATCAACTGGTTGCTCATCTATTTCTTGGTGGTTGTCGATCGTTGGTTGACTCATCTTTTCTTTGCCTCCGCATTAAAAAAATTATCCCTTACAAAAAGATTGATATCTTCCTGTACACCATTTTTCATGAAAATCTGCTCTTTTACATTCTCTTTTTGCATCAAAATGGGCCTGAATTCGGACATTATTTTTGCCTCCAAACCCCTTCAAAACATCCATTTTTGGGTACTTTTTTTGAAATTTCAGCATTTCACAAGTTTGAGCTCCTAGTATTGAAACATAACCTCAAAAATGAATGCTAGAAGACAGGTCAACCTTCGTATTGAAAATCGGACCCGAAAATCAAGGCCAAAGTATCTTCCGGGAGCTGGCCCCATCTTATAACTACTAACACTGTTATAGTTTTCAATGATGAGTCAATTTGATTTAGTTCTTCTTCCGATTTATCTTTGATGAATGATTGTAAATGATTCACCTTACCAGCATACACATCACAGCCAACAACAAATAACCAGTCAATCCATTTGGCAATGAAGTTTGGCAATCTGATGCCAAAGTTCTTTGTTATCAAACCTTTATCAAGTTTCACACATGATGAAACACTCAAAGGAATCAATCGAGAATTGATAACTGATTTATTACTGACTTTCTTTTTAATCTTTTGTTCCATTGTTTCAAAATCATAAGTGATATAATGAATTGTAGGCTTCCACTCAAGCTCATATGAAAGACAATACAAATAAACAGGATTGTTTAAGATGTGCGGGCAGTAGGGTAAAGCTTCTCGTGATGGAATGAAATCCTTTTTGAATTTACCATCACATTTAGATACATGTCTGTTGAATCTGTCAATATTGTTATTTCCTTTGTGAATGTATGAACCGCATTGCGGGCATATATGAATGTTTGTTAATGCTTCAGCATTGATGATGTACATTATGTGAAGTATCTTATCCTTTGAATACAAAAGGGCTGAAAATGTATTGTTTGGTTCGTCAGTGTTATGCCATTGATCCTGTAAATCATAAATATGTTTCTCTTTGTCATATTCATATATGTTGACATTAATGTTATGATTCTTTGCTGATTCTTTCATTTCTTCAATCGTGATTCCTTTGAATGAGTTTATTAATTGATTTGCTGCTTTTGTAGGTTTCTTTGTATAGCTCAAACAGTGTTCATCACATAATATTTTCTTTGCTGCTGCTGTTCGGTCAGAGATTTTAAATGTTCGTGTTTCAATAAGTTGTTTATTCAAACAGCAAGCAAGGAAACGATACCAACATAAACAATCATCAACGTTATCAATAATGATATATTTATTTTTGCCAAACAATTTTGAAACATCATCAATCTTACCTGTTATCTTAACAACTCGTGAGATTGTAAATGATACTGACCAAACGATACATAATTTGATGTTTGAAGCTGTAGTTTCATATTCATGAATCTTTGATTCAATATACAGTTTAACTTTGTCAACATCTTTACTCTCTCTAACTATTATTGGAATTGATGATTTATAGTTTTTCCAATTAATATCACTTGCTTCATACGTGTACCTTTCGTTTTCATTCTTGGGTGGTATCTCAAATATGCCTGTCAATTGAAAATATATTTTGAACGGTTTCACTTCTTGTTTAAACACTGTTTCAGTCAAATATTCATTGATGTCTTCAATTGATGATACACCGTTTTTGTAATATATTTTAATCGGTTCTTTACTGTCTTCATCTAATCGTTCAACCTTTTCACTATCGTTTGGGAACTGGTCAATAAAATGACTGCATGCTTCTACTGCTTTATCAAAGTTCTCAGGTTCATTGATTATGAAATATGTATCATGTTTTGAATGAACACCTTTATAGCCAAACTTTTTGATGTATTCAATTAATTCAGCATTTTCATTGTTAAATCGAATGTCTTCATATCGTTGAGGCTGTTTGTTTGCCTTTGGTGGTAATGGTCTCAATAATATATTATCAGATTTAATTAATTGAAGGGCTTTGTTTAGTGCTTCATGTGCAATTTTAAAACTTGACTCGATTTGCTTTTGTTTTAGTTGTTGTTCATCATCATCTTCTTCTTCTTCAAATTGTTCCTCTTCCTCCTCCTCTTCTTCTGGTTGTTTCTTCATTCTATTGATGAATGCTGTTATAGTTTCATCATTGATGGTTGTTCCTTCATGCTCTTTGAATTGATATGCATTAAGATAATCAGTTATCCTTGATTTGTAAATTGGTTGAGGTCTTTGAAATGATTCATTATATGATGTTCTTAATGGTGGATTTATTTGAAGTTCATTGTTAAGCCTTTTAATTAAATTAGCAAGATATTTATAATGTTCATTATCAAATTCAAATGACATTTAGATATAATTAAAAAATCAATTTATTTAAATTTTGAAAAATGTTAAATCAAAAAATAAAAAAAAAATTAGAGTTTTTTTATTTCAATGAAATGACTGAATTAATAGAGATAATGAAGCATGTTGATGAAATCCATCATTTGTTAACAATATTAATTGCTAAATCAGATGATAATGAAGCTTTCAGGAACATTGTAAATGAAGGTTCATTTGACAATGACAATAATGATTCATCAGATGAAGAGAATCAAATAAAAAATGATAAACCAAAACGTGCATTATTCAATTCATCAAAGTTCTTGAACGCTCATGACCGTGAATTAGTTATACAGTTCCTTGATGATGAACGAATGAAAGAAATAATGAAACTACCACAACATAAACAAGCATCATTTGCAAAACAATTGATTCAAAAGCTTTTAAATATAGTAGTATACGTTAGGCTGTGCGCCCTTAACGGTCGCCCAGACCTAACCGCACATATGATTTCACCAAGGCCATTTATAAATTTTTTTTCTCTATTTTTATTTTTATTTTTATATTTTTTATCTTCATATCAAAAAACAAATGTGGGGAAAAAGAAGGAACTATATGATCACATTCTGGACACATGAATACCCTAAAGAACTGCCAGATAACTCCACTTATCTATGTACATGTGAGGATACTTGTGAGAATGGCAGATATCATGGTCATGCATTCATTTATTTCAAAAATCCAGAAGATATGAAGTGTGTTAAGAGCTTATTTGGTCATAATGCTCATTTAGAAGTGCCTCGTAGAAACAGCTGGTGTATTCGATATATTCTTAATAACAATACGAGAAAACATGACTTCCAAGAATTTGGTGAACGACCATTAGATTAATTTTTTGTATTTGAAAAATGAGCTTTGTTCCATTAAAAGGCTTTATAAATGACTATGAGATTTTAAATAAATACCCTTTCACCATAAGAAATAAGAAGACACGTAAACCATTGAAAGATTCAAAACACAATGAAGGTTATTTGACGGTTAATTTGAATGGTGTAAATTATTTAAAACACGTTATTATTGCCAAACAATTTTTGCCTCACGATGATCCTGTTCATAAAAAAGAAGTCGATCATAAAAACCGCAATCGTAAAGATAACCGTCTATGTAATTTACGATGGGTAACGCATTCTGAAAACAATTATAATCGTAAAATGCCGTAATTTATTTTTATTCAAAATGTCAGATATAATAATTATTCAAGGTCAAATTCGTTTTAATCCACCTATAACAAATCAAAAAGTTACAGATTTGAAAAGAGAACACAATTTTAAATATATAGATATCACAAATAATTATGTGACATGTTTAGTGCCCTATAATAGGATACCAGCAAAGGGGTTTAGGGATGAATTAGAAATATTTGCGAATAATATGAAGGGCAAATTATTTAGAGAACGTTTTAGTGGTGAAATTTTGGCCTATAAAGGATCGCCTAATGCTAAATCTGCTTGGCGTTATTTCATTAAATATGGGAAGGTGCAAAGTGACAATAATGCTGCCTTTAAGTTCATAAAATATTATAAGCCCAAACCAAAAAGACATGCAAAATGGGTGAAGCCAGAGCATGATGATGCATTACCGCCACCTCAAGAAGAGCCATCACAAAATAAAACAATCTTTCAGAAAAAGTCATCGTCTTCGGCCAAACCTATACTTAAAAAGTTGGCATCTTCATCGTCTTCTTCTCAAACATCTACATTATCATCAAGCGGTACATCAAGAGCGCCATCTCCTCCCCCACCCCCACAAACATCCCCTCAATCATCAAAACAAACATCAAGGCACACATCAAGACCACCAACACCTCCAATGGATCTAGACCAATTTATTGATTATAATGCAATCACTGATAATAATTCGCAATTAGAATCAAAAGAAGTATATCCATATCTAAAACTATTAGTAGAAAAAGGAAAAAAGGTGAAAAGAATAGGACATGTAGCCTTATTGCCTCCTGATTGGTTTTATTATCTATATGAGAATCCGAAACAAGAAGCAGTGGACTCTCTCTTTGAGTATCTTAGTAAAGCTCCACAGTTTAATAAAAAACTAGGGTTGCATAGGGTCAAAAAATTGAAGAAGTGGGCAGCCCACTGGGCAATTGAGCCTCAAAAATTATGATGATGTGATGTGATCAATTGTACAATGTAAAGGCCACTTTTTAAGGACATCATTAAAGTGTGAACTTTTCGGTATTGAATAAAAGCATAAAATATATATCAATACTTCCAAATTATGAAAATGATGATATTTGTTCTGAATTTGATTGCTAGTTGTGGAATGTAGTTGCATTTGAATCTATTAATTCATCATTTTTATTATTATTTGAACTAAAAAAAATCGGTAATGTGCCCTTTGTTCATGGAATTCTTTTTATTTATTTTGTGAATTCTGTTAATTAAAATGTCTTTTTTAAAAATTATATCTTTTCTTAATTATTTTAAACAATATATTTATATATTATATTTTATAATGAGTATCTATTTTTAATATGTAATAATATAATGATTAAATATACTTTAAACGAGAATATTCATAAATATTTATTTTTTTTAATTTATTAAATTATTCAATAATAAAAATAAAATTATTTTAATTTATTTAATATTTTATTTACATTTTATATGATTATTAAATATATTGATATTTATTTCACTTTATTATCCTAATTTTATGATTATTTTAATGAAATATCTTGCCAAAAATCCATTCCAAACTTTATTTTATTTATATACAAAAATATGTTTGAATTTTTTATTTTATCAAACACAATAATCAATTAATATCATATATTAAAGAAAAGATAATGATTTAAAAAGAAAAATATTAAAAATAGCTTTTGAATTTATCATATAACTTCCCTTGGGCTAGCCCAGCCCCGATTAAAAAGGATTGAAAAAATGGGCTATCGTCGCTGCCCAGCCACTTTGCCCAGGGCAAATTTTTATTTTTTAACTGAAAAATTGAATGAAAACATAGAAAAGTATCCAGCCCAATAGAATTTATAAATAACAACAGAATTTATCTTTGAAAAAATTGAATATATAAACAAATAAATAAAAAAATAAAAACTCCAAAATATCTATTTTAATTTTAATTATATTTTATTATTTTTATGCAAAACAACATATTTAAAATATACATATTTTTAAGAAAAGTTAAATATAATTAATAGGGTTGCAAAACAACATATTTAAATATATTCAACAAATAATTTGCTTATACCCGTTGGGTTATCAAAATAACTTGGGTGGGCAGCTTTTTTGCCCAAACCGTGCCAAATGCAACCCTATAAAAAACCAATTGATTATTATGATTGCATTGTAATTCCTGCTGAACTAGAGGAACATTGGATATTAATAGTAATCGATAATGGCAATAAAGATATCGGTGTATATGATTCAAACATGAAAGCATACCGGGATATCGGTAAAATAATGAATAAATTCTTGAAATCACAAGGCATTAATCATAAATATCCAATGAGATATAATCGTGTTCCTAAACAAAATAATGATATTGATTGTGCTATATTAATGATGCAAAATGCAAGGATATTATTGCATGATGGTAAATGGCCTTATCCAATAGATGACGTACCTAATATTAGACAAAGAATTGCACGTGAATTAAAGAGCAAATCATTAGAAACAGCTGCCCTCCCACCTACACCACCAAGTTTTCAAAAACATTCTAACAACACAGAAAAACCGACTCTTCCCAAAAAAAAAATGAGTCAAGCTGAGAAGGAAAGAATCGAACAAGAGACTTATAATTATTTTATTAAAAAAGGTGCATATCATTTAGCTAAATCATATAAATACCCTTATTGGAATGTTCATGAAGATGTAGAATCTGGTGTACCAAAAGATAAATCAAAAAGAATGTAAATTAAAAATTTTTTAATAAATAAAAATGCCAGAATTAATTTTGCCAATTGAATGTTCACTTTATTTTAATAAAACATTGAAAAAGACAGAAATATCTGAATTATCAGAAATTTGTAAATCAAAGTTTAAATTATCAAACAAAAAAATAATCTTTACTGATTGGGCAAAGAAATTTGATTGGGATGATTATGAGGACGTTAAAGAAATATTGAATTTAGTGGCCAAATATTGTTCAGTACATAAAATCACACTTTTTGGATCGATAATTGGTTATATAGGTGAAAGGAATGAAAATATGGTCAAATCGAAAGCCTATCAGATTCAATTGAAAAAGGGAGATATAATTCCAAAGGAAATAATTCTTCATGCTAGTAAATCAAGAAAGAATAAGTAAGATATTTATTTTTAGTCAAAATGGAGTTACCGCCAAGAGTTAAAACACAACACCCTAATCGTGAAAATATTGTACATGATGCTAACGTTCCTGTCCCAATTGAGACTGCTTTTTTCTTAGAGGACTCACAAAGAGATCCAAGCAAATTTAATCGTTTTTATTTCAATTTTCCTGGTGATTGGTCAACGTCAAACAAAGGCGAAACAATTGTGGGTGTAAGGTCAATGTGGCTCGTTTCAAAAAGACGAAAACTTGAATTCACAATTAGAATTGCTAAATATGTAAAAAAGATGTTTCAATCTATTGTGGGGAATACGACAAATGAAAAAATAACCAATATGCAAACATCAGATGGTTATAAAAATAGTATTAAAATCAAAGAAATAAAAGTAATTGACTGGCTCTCAACAGAAAGAGATTTCAGAGGTTTTTTTGAAGCAGTACACAATTCATTGAAAAATTATATCTCATCTTTATGGAAGGATCCTTATGAAATATTTGAACAATCTGATCTTGATGTTTTGAATAGAGATATACAAACTGACGGTTATTATGACGATAGAGGGTTTCATGAAAAAATATATTCTGAACGAAACAATAATCCTTTAGATCCATACGGTTGTGCTTTCAAATTGAAAGAAATAAACAAAGATTTTGAAGAAGTATTCAATATTGGTGACGAACCTACTCAAAATAAAAAGAATGTATATTTTGATTTCTGGGATGACGTTCTAACTTTTGATAATATTTGGGATCGTCATTCATGTAAAGTTTATTCTTCACTTGGCGAGCAATCATTACATAATTATATCGGTAATTCACAAATTTATTATAATCCTATCAAATATTTTAAATTGAATTCCTCTGATCAACGGTTTTGGATTGAATTATATTCTGCCAGACAATACAATGCCCCCGTTAAATTACCCAATGGAGAAACTTTTGTCATGGAAATGCAGTTCTTGCCTTATAATAAGATGTTATACGTTTAATTTATAGAAAATGACATCACTTGCAGAATTATTTAAGGAATATCCATATCGTGGTCCAGCTTTTGAAAAACATGCACTTGAAAAAGGTTATTCGAAAAAAGAGATAAGGAAATTTCAATCAGAATCCGTTGTTCATGATCAAAAAGTGCCAACTCCTAAATATATACCTATCGTATCGTCTCATTCCGGAGGTTTTCAGATGGATACGTTTATAAACGATAAAGGAGCTAACGGTTTGAATTATTTGATGCTTATCAATATAAATACCCGTAAAGCTTATGCATATCCGATGAGAGGGAAAGGGGCGTTACAGGTCAAATCAGCATTGAATAAATTCATCAAGGAAGAACCAAATTGCCATTCAATCGCTTCAGATCAAGATGCTGCTTATTTATCAGACGAAGTGACATCTTGGATGAAAAGTCATAAAATTATATATACGACTACAACGGATGATAATCACAATAATTTAGGAATAATAAACCGTTTTATGAGAACGATAAGAGATTTAGCCGTTAACAAAAATTTGTTAGATGCCGATATATGGAAAGATATATCAAAAGAAGGTGAATTAACACACAAACCTACAAGAAATATTTCACCAAAAGAAATGCAGTCATTAATGTCAGCATATAATGAATCATATCATACTAAAATAAAAACAGCCCCCAATAAAATGACAGCCAAAGACGAACAGAAATATATTTTGAAAAATAAAACGCAAGCAAACCCTTATGATTTCAAAGAAGGTGATAAAGTACGTATCGTAGAAGAAAAAACGATTAAAAATAAAAAACGAAGAATGGTTAGCAATCAAGCATATACAGTTGATTCAAAATCTGGTAATTTATTCAAAATTGCTGCTAACGATAGATCTGTAAACGATTATCCTGGATACAAAATAGTTAAGGCGAAAGGATTTGTTCCTATGGCCAAAACATTGAAAGACGGCAAAAGAGGGAACATAGAGGAGATTTTAGGGTATAATAATGCAAATGACCAATACAAGGTCAAATGGGATGATGGAAGTCAAGGGTATACATATGCCAAAAGTATGAGAGAAGGAAATCCAACAATATTATCACGTTTAGAACGAATGTATTGGGTGAAAACAGGTGAAAACATACCAGTTAAAATCAGAAAATACATTTAATTATTCTTAATCAAATGAAAGGAAATATTATTCAAAAAGTTGAAGAATTAATCAATGAGACACTCAGAAAAAGTATGAGAGAAATTGAGGGCGCTTTGATCAAACCATTATCAGAAAATTATCCGTTTTCATCAAATGGGATATACTTTTTGATTGGACGTCCTGGTGCTGGCAAAAGTTATTGGATTTGGCGCCATATTATGATTACAGAAAGATTATTTAAACATCCATATTATCATAAAATTTATTTCTGCTCAACGTCTGGTAAAATGGATAAAACCGCCGAAGTTTTGAATAAAAAGATTCAAACAAAAATAATTTATGTCTCAGAAAAACAATTGATGAGCGTTCTTCAGAAACATTTGAAAAGGAAAATAAAATATTATGCACTTGTCAAACATATCCTCTCAAAAATGAAAGAAACGTCTGATGAGATGAGGCGTTTAATTGAAAAGCATCATTTAACTGACCTTCAAGATAAAATCATTTATATTGCCAGTAAGCTTTGTAAATATGGAACCGCCTCTTATCCATTCAATACTCTGATTATTCTTGATGATTGTGCTGGTTCAGATTTATTGAAAAACGGTAATTCAGAATTTATTAAATTATTGACAAAGACAAGACATTATAACATAACGTGCATAATGGCATTTCAAACGATAAGATTTGTGCACATAAATGCTAAACGTATGGCAACCGATATTATCTGTTATAGCGGTTATTCAGAAGAAGATTTCACCTCTTTATTGCAGCAAACAAATAACAACTTAAATACAAAGGCAACTGTGCAAGAATACTTGCAACATAGAGAACCGCATGACAAATTTATCATGAACATAACTGCAAACAAATACTATTTTGAATCTTAAACGTTTTATTGAATTTTAAATGGGATTATTTAGAAAATGGGCGAGAAGAAGTATTGGCCTTGGAAGTCAATTATTAATGGGAGCAGCAAATTCAGCAACAGGAGGATTAGCAGGTAAATTAGCGGATAATGCAACAGGAATAATGAAAAATCAATCAGGATTAATAGGCAAAACAATGGGTAGTTTAGGCAAAGCATTTTTAAGCGATAATATGAGAAACAAAATCTCAAATGTAGCGGATGCAGCAATAAAATACATTCCAAAAGGCAACGTAAGAGAAGCATTAACAAAAATCAATAATCATGCACAAGGAAGAGATGAAAACTATAAAATGCCAAAACCCGCTAAAACAGAATCGAGTAGTTCAAATAATTCACCAGCACCTATAAATCATGTACATTCATCAAATTATGAATAATAAGAAAAGTCAATTTTATTGAGTTTTAAATGTCAAAACACTTAACAGGCTCAAAACGTTTAGCGGTTATTCAAAGGTGGATAAATGGCCATGACGATCCAGATTGGGAGGTTTTGCCAACTCGAAAGCAAGGAAAGTATATTGTTAAAAAGCGAGAAACACCAATAGAAGAAGAAAAAGAAGAGAAAACTCCAGAAAATGAAGAGAACGAAGTTTTTGAAGAGGAAGAAGAAAAACCCAAAATGCAAAAACAAAAGTCGAAAAAACTCACAAAAAGTCAAGAAATCGATCCAACGATAAACCTTGAAATCTTAAATCAACTCAAATTACTGGGTGATGAAATCAAACGCAAAAGAGAAAAGAAAGAACAAAAACGATTAATTGAAGAAGTAATCTCAAAGAAAACTCCAGCACCAAAACAAGCACCTCCTCCTCCAATACAAGAAGAAGAATATTATGAATCACCAATTCCAAGACAAAGACGAAACAGAATCTTTGATGATATATATTAACTTTTTTTATTCAAGAAATGATTAATCATGAGGTTTATATGAAAACATCAGCTGAAGTATGTTCGCAAATTGCGTCATATTTTGATGTTGTAGATAGCTGTATTGCCACTTCTGATACAAACAAACAGTATTCAATTAATCCACAAACATCATATTCGCCTTCACCTCCAATAAAACAAGGGTCATATACAAGTGTTATTATTTCTCCAAATACACACAATACAGCTGACATCTATAATGGTTTTATTCGTGCTGATCTAAAAGTGACAATGAATATAAATGAAAAGATACCAGATTTGAGTGATATTGGCGGTTATCCATTCAATAAAATCTGGTTTGGATTCAAAGATGCAAGAGATGCTATTGAAAAATATGAAATAGTAGCTAACGGAATAACGATATATACACAAAACTTTGGTTGTGAAGAATCGTTCTTAACTGCATGTTGTGCGAATGAAACAACAAAGAGAGCAGATGTATACTCAAAGGCAAGACATAAAGATATATGGAATAATAATTTTGCCACTCGTTGCGGAATAGTAATTAATTGGCCAAAAGATGATTTAACAGCAACATTTACGATTCATTTAAAAATTGATTTGCGTAGATTCTTGCCATTATCAAATATAAAATATTTACCAGCTTTTGCAGGAAAACTCGAATTAAGATTATATTTCTCATGTGCTGGTATGCTTTGTTGTCCATGTGGACCATCAAGATCTTTGCTTGCTCAACCATCTCTTGCAACTAAATATACTTTTTCTGAGATCACTAATGAATTCACACCTGTTGGCGATGATGTTAAAATATGGATTTCAAGTACATCAGCTAATTCATCAGGCCAAGCATCAGAAAAGACAGATGGAGCTGAAATATTAGCATCAGAAACACCATATACTATTTATTCTGGTTTACGAAAATTCCAAGTCTATGAGTATGAAATCACTGAATGCTCATCAATTATTCCATGTTTTGGTATAAACAATGAAATTTATCAACAATTGGTTCAGCGTTATTCAAATCCACAACATCCACTCACATTTCCAACTCAAACATTGTCATTTTACACCTGCACTCAAGCATTAAAACAAATCCAAGACAAAACAACAGTCACTGTCACTCCAAGATTTGTTGATTCTATCTTTTGTTTATTCCCTCTTCATCAACGTCATCATACATATTTCAAAAATCCACTTTTTAAACATTTCCAATTGAATTGTGGCGGTTATGGCAATATTCCAGCCAAATCTTTCGGAACAGATGGTGAATATCCAGAATTCATTGAATATAGTCAAAATGCAATGAATATGAATGGTGAACAAACCGGTTTCAATAAAGAGGTTATCGCTTCATTATGTAATGTAAGTAAACCTTTAGCCAATATCACAGGTTTATATCCAAACGATAGGACTTCATTCTTTATCGGTTTTGCGACAGAAACAGATGGGACATATCAACAGGGCCTTACAAGTTTATCACCAATTAACTTCGAAATAATCGTCACACAGGAACATGCACAAATAAAAGATCCAAATGATAAATCAGAGAATTATAAAAAGCATTTTTCTCAAATAGTCGATACGCCACCAATATTAGGTTTATTAGTTGATGCTTCTATTTCGATTTTAGTGCAGCCCAATGGCATGCCCCCACTGGTTCGAATTGGGAATTATGACATTACAACTCCTGAATAAAATAGAATTTTTCTTTACTTAAATGGCTAATGATTATAAATCCCCAAATGCAGAGATTGTAGGAAGAGAAGGAGTAATGTATAATGAGAATACAGAAAAAGTGCGATTTATCAAAGGCAAACATTATGGTATCTTTTCGAACGATAACACTTATGCTGTCACTTTTAATCCCAAGGTCAATTTGCCACCAACGATAGTTCGAGAAAATAAACCTGTACGTCCTCCACCAACTAATCAGCACACAACAAAAGGACTTCATGAACCACCAGTAAGCTTAACTGACGGAAAACATTATATTCACCATGGATATGTGAAAAAACCGCCACTTTTGCCTCCTTACCTGAAAAAGCCAGAAGATTTAGCTCGAATACAAGGATTAGCAGATGAAAATAATAAAGGATCAATAATATATGGACCTAAACACTCAGTTATAATAAAAAATAATATATATTAAAGAAAATTAATTTTTATTAATTAATTTTGATTATTGAGCTTATTTTTTTTGCTCTTTTTCTTCTTCTTTTTCTTTTTCTTCTTTCTTTTCTTCATCCTCTTCTTTTTCATTATCATCAGAAGAAAAATTAAAAGGACTATCGTAAGAATCAGTACTGATCATTTTAATATATTTTGGTTCTTTCTTCTTCTTCTTCTCCAGGCATTCATCGAGATTTGTTTTATATTCATTGTCTTTTCGGTATTTATTTAATATTTTTATTTTGTTAGCCATTTCATTTCTTGTTTCGATAAAATTAGTGAATTTTCTTAGCATGGTAGTTATTTTCCAATGTGATATATGTCCTTTTTCATTCACAAAACTTTCGATATCATGCGCCAGTTTTGCCAAGTTTTCTTCATCATAATCTAGCTCTTCTATCATCTCTTTATATTCTTCTTCTGTTTTTATTTTTTCCTCTTTGCTAACTTGGCATTCTTCTTCTTCTTCTTCTTCTTCTTCTTTTTCTTTTTCTTCTTCTTCATGAGCTTTTTCATCATATCTTTCTTTGGCTGCTTGCATAGTTACTAACATATCAAGTCTTCTGTTTGCGTCTACTTGTTGGTTTATTAGCTGACAGTAGCGATACATCATGAAGGGAATAACATGTTCGATTTTATAAATTGGGATCTCATCTTTTTGATTAAGGAATGCATAGATGTCTTCTTGGATGGGAGTGAGTTCTTTTTGGATCTGAACTAATTCTTGTGCGAGTTCGTTGAATGACATTATAAAAGTGTGATCTGATTATTCTTTCTAAAGTTTTCTTCTTAAATAAATGGCCGGCTACTTATGATAATTCAGAAGTTATTTGGTCCTTTAAAATTTTAAGGTTTATCTCCAAGACAAATGATCAAGAAGAGAACAAACGCAACTGGTGTTAACGCGAATATAGCATTGGAGCCAACAGCAGCATCGTCATCGACTTCAAATATAAATAATAATATTATTATAAATAAACGAGAAGATGGGAAGGAGGAGATAGTGATAACAAGAGACGTGAATGCTCAAATAGAACCGGAAATCAAAGAAACAGACGCAAAAAGTGTGATTTTAGAAACATATGCTCAAATACTTTTAAATCAGGATAAAGCGCTTTTAAGCAATTTAATCTTTAAGCATTCTATTATTGTCCCTAAAGAGTGCTTAGAAGAAATCATAAAAGCAATTCTCAAAGTCACAGAAGTCGAAGTACATCTTGATGAAGATATTGGTTGTTGTGCCGGAAAAGCAAACCCAATTCGAAGAATAGAAGCCATTAAAATACTCAAAGAGAACGGCGAAATCATCACTGACTTCAAACAAGTCTATAATAAAGAATATAATGAATTAGTAAACAATTATCACTTATGTTTAAAGTTTTGCATTTAAATGTTTATTAATTAATTAATTAAGCTATTTATTTTTATTTTTGAATAGCTCAATCATCTCATTCTTGAGCTGATAGCATTCTTCTTGTGAGCCGATTATCCTTATTTCTCGGCAGTACTTAAGAACACTGATTC
Source organism: Tritrichomonas musculus (assembly GCA_039105265.1). NCBI lineage: Eukaryota > Parabasalia > Tritrichomonadida > Tritrichomonadidae > Tritrichomonas > Tritrichomonas musculus. The sequence continues at coordinate 799,378 of JAPFFF010000049.1, forward strand.
TAAACTTTTGTTGTGTTCCTGGTGCAAAACCGATCTCTGTACACCACATTTTATATGTCTCAAAGACTGTTTTTCGTGGAAAACCCTTTTTGAACTGAATCAGATTCTTCTGAATGAACATGAAATAAGGGTTCTTGAAAAAATTAATGATATCAGTCTTTTCATTCGTGAGAGGAATCACACTTGGATCAAAGAGAGATATATCATGATATCCAAAGAATGCAAGAAGATTCGAATAGAACTCTGGAGTGAACGAATCATGTAATTGGCTAAAATACTCGTGATCTCCTCTCTTCTCTGATGATGTCTCCATAACTAAAAATCTTCTATCATCTTCTTCGATTTTTAGTGGCGCAAAGTTGTTTGAGAGAAAAATAAAGTTTGCCACGTTCTGCTGAGTGAAGACATCATGGAACTTTTGGTGGATGTCGATTGAATCTTCTGTTATCAAAGTCTTCAACATTTCAGGGTCATATTTCTTATTATTGATAAAACTTTTCACTTCATTGCACACAAGGAGCATCTTGTACATGATGCTGCTGTTAAAATCGCCTGTAATGTGTTCAAGTTTGCAATTCTTATTTGCATATGAACCAAACAAGTTGCAAATGGTGTCAGTGAACGTGTTCTTCCCTGTGCCTTGTATACCTGTGATTATTATTGATGTCTTTGTCTTCTGGCCAACTTTCTGCACAATGAATGATATCCAATTGATAACATATTCATAGATTTCGTGTCTTTTGTTGCAAATGATTTGTTCTATGTGAGTTAAGAATGGCTGAATCAATTCCATCTTGATTTCTCTTTGAGGCACAGGGAAATATTCAAATCCTTGAAAGAAAGTGAACGCATTCTCTCTCCCAGGAAAGAATGTTAATTGTTCATACATGATAAAGTTCTTATTCATTCCTGTATTTAAGATTTTGTCAGCTGTCACTTTTCCAACATTAATCGTCATAAGTTTGTGCTTGAGTTGTTGTGCTGTTGTCATCACTAATTGTGCTCGTCTATAGGATGGATCTCTCACTTTCATCAAGATTAATGGAGGAGTGATGTCTATTTGACAAATCACTTTCTTAAGATCTGTCATGAATTCCCCTACTCTTATTATTGAACGCTCATTTATTGTGCTGACATAATTCTTCTTTCTTATGCTCGTTAGGGTGAAATCATTGTGTGTTTCAATGTGTGCACTGTCGTCTATTTTGTTTCTGAAATAAGTTTCGAGCATATAGTGTCTTTGCCTTTGAGGGAGACAATTTAGAAAAGAGAACAGCCACTCATTGCTCATTATTGGAAAATTATTTGTCCATCTGTCTGTTATAAAAGTAGGATCATTTTCTTGTCTTTGACACCACCATTCTTTCACTATTCCAATAATAAAATCAAAAGTGTATGGTGCATAATTGGCTGAATCATAAATGAACCGTAAATTAAATTCGATTGGAGCGATTAGAGAATAGAGGGCTAAAATGTCTTCCCTTTTGAGCTTGATTGGACTATTGTTAACCTCAAGATCGTTATCTTTGATATCTGGTTCATAAGAACTGAAAACGTTTTCGATTATAATTTGGTTTTCTGTTGGGTCATTGTACAAAAAAGGATCGATATCTTCTTCTTCGGTTAAATCGATAAATTGTGGATTTAACATTTTAATGAGTGATGAGATTTTTTAATTTTTTTTCTTCTTTTCAAATTAAATGGCCGGACGACTCAATTTTTCAGAATTTAATGAAACAGATATTATCAAAAAGCTCAGTCACTCAGAAAGTATTGAGAACTTGAAAAATGAAGAGCATAAAAGAGGAAGAAAACAAAAATATGCCACTGATGAAGAAAGACATGAAGCAAGAAAACAACAACAAAAAGCTTATAGAGAAAGAAAGAAAAAAGAAATAGAAGAATTAAAAGAAAAAGTTAAAGAATTTATTAAATAACCGTTCCATCTGCTTTTATTGGCCACAAGATATCAAGGACTTTTTTTTTTTTTTTTTTTTTTTTTTTTTTGATTTTTGATTTTTGATTTTTGATGGGATTTTTCATACATCAAAAAATAATCTATTCAATTTATTTTTATTCAATACTTTATCTAAGGAATTGCAAAGATAATTCAAATTTTTATCTAAGGAATTGCAAAGATAAAATTTTTTCTGAATTATTTTTCAAATCTCATTGAAAAATTGAATAGACAGAGATAATTTCAATACTTCATCTTTGTAATTGCAAAGATCAATTTCAATAAACCTTTGTAATTGCAAAGATGAAGATATTGAATATTAATAGAAAAATTGATCTTTGAAATTGCAAAGATGAAGTATTGAATATTAATAGAAAAATTGATCTTTGTAATTGCAAAGATAAAAATAAAAACATAAGTAATTGTATTGTTTATTGATAAATAATATAATTTAGTATACAATAAAGTTCTTCTTCTTTTATATAATATTTGCTTTTTTCTAAATAATATATTGACCTCTCTTATTCTACCAAAACCGATATTTGTATAATTTTTTCTAAAGAAATTATTATATATTGTTCGCAATTCTTTGATTAAATAATTGTCTTTCTGTAAACTTGAATAGAATTTTAAAAATTGAGGATCGATATATAAATTCTTTGGAATTGGTGTTTTTATAATTAGTGTAAACTTTTCTGGCTCTCCATCGGGTGTCGATACATGCATCCTACGTTGTATTTGATTAGCTAAAGCTTTGATTCTTGTTCCTTCAATATTTCTTTCTTTTATATATTTTTCGTCTCTTTTTTTAATATCTGGATGAATCGCGTCAATTTGTTTTTTTTCGTCTTCGTTTAAATAAGAATAAATCGGATTTTCGAAATACTCGATTTGCTCGGTTTCATCCCAATTGTCGATCTCGAAAAACTCGGACATTAAAAAAGTATGAAACTTTTTCAAAAGAATTTTAAAATTTTTTAATTTTTCAAATTCTATAGGAAAAACATTTTTTAGAATAAAAATAACTATTTTATAAATATGTATATTTAATGTAGATATTAAATAATAGTTTAGATTTAAAAAATAAAATACTTTGGAATAAAATTTACATTCTCTCAATTTATTGAAATATTTTTAATAATTTGTTTTTTAATAATAATCATAAAAATAATATATATATTTAATATAGATAATAAATAATTAATCGTTAGATTAAAACTAATTATTTATTATAAAAAATGATCGTATTTCAATTTTGTGAGAAACGATAATTGAGAGAATAAATTTTTTCCTTCTGAATTATTCTTAAAAACCGCCATTGCTGACCATTTTTTTTTAATGTTCTTCAACAACAACAACAACAACAATCTAAACTCAAAACAAAGACGAAACATCAAACGTCAAATCCAAAGAATGCCAATGCTTAATGACATGCAAATGACAAATCAGAATCAATTACTGCAACTCTTGCTGAACAAGCAAGACTCGAATCAATTACTGCAACTCTTGCTGAACAAGCAAGACTCGAATCAATTACTGCAACTCTTGCTGAACAAGCAAGACTCGAATCAATTAGCACTCTTGCTGAACAAGCAAGACTCGAATCAATTGTTGCAACTCTTGCTGAATAAGCAAGACCAGAATCTGTCGCAAAACTTGCTGAATAAGCAAGACTCGAATCAATTGTTGCAACTCTTGCTGAATAAGCAAGACCAGAATCTGTCGCAAAACTTGCTGAATAAGCAAGACTCGAATCAATTGTTGCAACTCTTGCTGAATAAGCAAGACCAGAATCTGTCGCAAAACTTGCTGAATAAGCAAGACCAGAATCTGTCGCAAAACTTGCTGAATAAGCAAGACTCGAATCAATTACTGCAAAACTTGCTGAATAAGCAACAAGAGGAGGAAGAAGAACCTCATTTGCAAATAGAACCTGGCCATGTCATAAATTTTTTGCCAGCTGAACCAGAGGAAGAGACAAAAAGCTGGGAAAGATTAATGGACATAATTCTCCAATCCGATCAGCAGCCAAATCCACTCACAAAGTTGGATTGGAGAATTCGTCAAATAATGACCAAATATGTGGACAAAAAGCTGGAAAAGCAAAAAGCAGATTATGAGACCAAGCTCAAGAACCTGGAGGAACAAATTACAAAACTAAAGATACCACCACCACCTCCACCTCCACCTCCACCAGCACCAGCACCGGAAATAGATTATGCATCTGTTTCAAAAAGAGTATGCAAAGATCAGGCTTTCTTAGATGAATTAGTGAGAGTGGTAAACAATGCCTGGGATAATAGAGAAAAGGTTGATCCAGCTGGAATTGCTAAAACTCTAGAAAGAAAGATCAGTAGATCAGAAGAAGCAAGACGTTTAATATTCGTCCATGAAGATTTCAAAAATAAATACAGCAAAGATTATAATACATCCAAGCTCCAACAAGATCTTTATAATGACTTTACTTCCTCAATAAAAAAGCTCGTTAATGATCCTCGAGATTACCAATATTTACTATCACTTCAGGATAATGCTCCAGATGTGAATACTAAAAACTTACCCACAATTACAGCATGGTGGGTTGAACATTATTTAAAGACACTTTTAATAGCATAAGGTCATTAATAAACAATTCTTCTCTTATTTTTCTTTTATTTTTTCTTTTTATTTTTAATTCTTTTATTTTTATATTTCTACAGTTTTTAGGTTAATAAAGGTCAATTTAATCACACTTAAAATGGACTTCAACAAACTTTCAAGAGAAGAATTGATAAAACTTGTTCAAACACAGCAAAATCAAATACAAAGATTACAAAGAAGTGGCTTGTCTGGAAAAAAGATGAAAACCAATATATCAAATGTAGATAATGACATAATGAACTTGTCTATAGACTTTTATGAAGAATCAAAGACACAAGCAAGACAAGCATACGAAAAAAGAGTACAAGAAGTGGATGATCAAGAGTTATTTCAAAGAGAACTCAAAAGACTCATGTTTATGGCTGCAAAAGAGTTCTCCTTTGACGTCGATATTGGAGACAGTGAGTGCAAGAGACTCGCATTTACAGAGATGCTTCGACACTGCTATAAGATTCGAAATAAATCAAAAGTTGTCGTCAAAGCATACACACTTGATGGACACGCAAAATGGTTCACTCTCAGCGACAAACATGACATAGAGAGCACAATAGGTCACATATCAGGCGAATTAGACTTGTCAGAAGAGAAATCAGATACAAACCCAACTGTCAATTTTGAATTCATTCCAGTCAAATATGATGTACTTTTTCTGAGAAAACAACTAGACGATAAAGGAATTAAGTTCGATGTTATTAAAGAAGATGAAGATGACCATGCTTTATATCATGAAGAAGTCGAAATCGATCCAGATTATAGATCAACACCAGAAGGCTCATTCTTTCCTTTTATTAATTTATCTAATTTAGATCTCAGTGAATTCCAAATATTCTCAAAGATAGATAAGAAAAATTATAAAGACAATTGTTTTGTCTATGCTTTGATTCAGTCAGGAGTGTTCAATGATGAAGAAATAAATCACTTGCGATATTATGTTCAAACAAAATCGATGCCAAATAACAAAATCAAAGAGATATCAGAAAAATTCAAATGCAGTTTTGTCGTGAAAAGAATCGACGAAAGGTTTGATATTAAGCATCAAATGCAGATCAAAATAGACACCAGAAAGAAAGGTTATGATCGAACAGTAGAGTTGCTTCTTTATAAAGATCACTACATGATATATAGGCCAATCAAATGCACCATCTATTATCTTGAACACGCAAAAGAAATAGACGAAAAGTTCAAAGATGATAAAAACCGCTTCATGATCAAAGGCTTCAAAGGCGAAAAGATTTTTTATTCAGAAAATGGCACTCTTCCAATGATGATATTCAGAAAAATGTTTGAGCTCAATATGTTCAGAGAGATAAGAAGCTGCGAATTATCCATATTGAATACAACCGAATACGATGGATTGAATGATTACATTGATCTTGATTATAATGAAGAATTATGCACAAAAATAATAGACTCGAATAAAGATAAGAAGAAAGAGAAAGATTGGTCTAGAGTATATTATTCAGATTTTGAAACAGACACTACTGTATCTCCTCATCGTCCTTATTTGAATTGCACAGTGTATCGTGAAGGCCAAAATATTCACAAAATAAGCTTTGAAGGTGAAAACATTGATCGTCAGTTTCTCAATTATCTATACAATAATTCACTAACTTATTTTCACAATTTAAAGTACGATGGTTGCTTTTTCATCAATACTCCTGGATGGAAAACACAAATAACTGAAAGAACAGGCACAGTTTTGCAAGTCATTATGCTCAAGTATGCTTCAAATGGTAAATTAGTGAAAAAGCTTACGTTTCGCAATTCCTATTCAATTATTCCATCGGCTCTCAGGAATTTTGCATCTATGTTTAATTTAGATGTGCATAAAGAGGTTATGGCATACAAAATATACACTGAAGAAAACATTCAAAAAGCTGTTCTGCCAATCAATGAATTCTATGAGCAGTATAGAAAAGAGAACGATGGCAAAGATGAAAGCAAACAAATCCTAGAAAATGCCAAAATAAGTGAAGCATACAATGAAAAAAATGATTCAATTAATATTATGAAATATGCCAAGTTCTATTGTTTTAAGGATTGTATCGTTCTTATGAAAGGGCTTGAAAAATTTGATAAAGATTTGAAAGAAGTATTCAAACAAACAGGTACAGAAATGTTAGGCGTTAATAACTTTATTTCAATCTCATCTATCGGTTATCATTTCGCCAATAAATATGGATGCTTTGACGGTTGTTATCAATTAAGTGGCAAACCGCAAAACTTTATTCAAAGATGTGTAAGCGGAGGAAGAACAATGACAGCATCAAATCAAAAGCAATATATAGAAGGAAGAATACAAGATTTTGATGCAGTTAGCCTTTATCCTTCAGCTATGTATGTAATGGATGGTGTTGCTAAAGGAAAACCGAAAATTTTGCCTCAAAATATAGACCATGATCAATTGATGAAATATGACACTTTTTTTATTGAAATCAATATTAATGAAATCAAGTGCAAATCCGATAAGCCATATAAATTCGGGCAAGTCTTTAGACGAAATGATAAGGGCTCAAAAATATTTGACAATGACCCTGTTAGCAATTTTTATATTGACAAGATTGCACTAATGGATTTAATAGAGTTCTATGATATCAAATACGAAATCATTCGTGGTTACTATTTTGATGAAGGATTTAATAAGAAGATAAATGAGTTCATTCTTGGATTATTTAATTTAAGACTCAAATATAAGAAAGAGAAGAATCCACTGCAGTCAACGATCAAATTGCTATTGAATTCAATCTATGGCAAATCAATATTGAAAGCGATGAAAACCGAAACAAAAAGTGTACCCAGAGATGAGCTAATGAAATACATTTGGCGCAATTATAACTTTATCACAGAAATCTATGATGAACCGACAATTGATAGATGCTATGTGAAAAAGTTGAAGCCGATCAATGATCATTTCAATCTCCCACAATTTGGTGCTAGCGTTCTTTCATGGTCAAAACATTTGATGAATCGTGTTATGGCTAGTGCAGAACAAAATGGGATTGAAATATTCTATCAAGATACCGATAGCATGCACCTATATGAAGATGATGTGAAAAAAGTGGCAGAGATCTTTAAGGAGAAATATAATGCTGAATTAATAGGTGAAAACATGTGTCAATTTCATAATGATTTTGACGGTTTTGAGGGTGCAGTAGGCCAAATACATTCACGAAAACTGATCGCATTAGGCAAGAAAAGTTATTTAGATATCTTAGTCGATGAAGAAGGAAAAGAAGGATATCATATAAGACTCAAGGGCATTCCTCATCAAGTGATCATTAATAAATGTAAACGAATGGGCATCACAATTGAAGAACTCTATGAAAAATTGTATGCTGGGGCCAAAATGGAGTTCAATTTATTAGATGGCACAAATGCATTCAGAAAAACTCAAACTTTTCAGCAGACTAATCTCAAAAAGTTTAGCAGGACCCTTAAATTCATTTAGTTAACACATCCTTAACGTCTGCATCTTTAGCTGGCTTTACTTTAATTGAAACAAACAAAGGACTTTTTAAAGCGATAGGCTGAAATTGGAAATCGACTAAACTTAATTCTAAATATTTTAAACTATCTGTGTTTGTTTTTATTTTTATTGGTTTTCCTTCTTTCTCAAAGTCATAAATCAGTGGCTTGCCGTCTATAGCCATTGTGTTTATATTTCCTATAACTGAAGGAGTATACTCTTGATCTCCAATAGCTGAATACATCGGATTACCTTGTAAAGAGACCAAATAAAGTTTTGTATGAGTTATGATCGGCAAATCTGGCACAATAAAGGGTTCTTTAGGATCAATTGTCAAAGGCAACGGAGTGTTATATAATCCAGTCAATAATGCTGCTCTGTGAGATATTGATGTAATTGTTGTTTTCAAACTTGCTGTTATCTTAAATGTTCGTTTATTTTTATCATATTCCCATGCTAATTCACTTTTCTGACTAAAAATTTGTTCAAGTTGTTTGATAGAATAATGATAGGACTCAGAAAATTCAATTGTATGAACGGTTTTGCCAACTTGATATTTCATATAATCATCTTTTGTGCTTAATAATATGTTTGAATTAGTGTTTATAGAAGACACATAATATTTTACATAGCTGCATTTCCAAGGTATATTCATCGTCAAAGAAACAGTATGATATTTTTGTGAGTCACGGCTTTGCATAGAAATTAACATTTATTTATTATTAAATATGTCGATTGGTTTATACTCAATTCAATCAAGTGAGGCTGAGACATTAAAATCAAATGGAATAGAAATCAAAGTCGGAGAAGATGAGAATGGAAATAAAATTGTTCAAATAGAAGATGAAGATGGTTCTTCAGTTTTCTTCAATAACATTTATAATAAAACAGAGATAGATGCTTATATAACCGCAGGTGCAGGTATAAAACCAGGAGATATAAAAAACTTATATAAGGTCAATATTTATCCAACAGGACAAATCAAGGTGAATGGCAAATTGACCAATGCTTTCACCTTAGAACAGCTTTATAAATGTTTGAATGATAATTCAGATGCTATTCAAAACTCTCTAAATCAATTGAAAATAGACGCAACTTTTGATGTAAACCGTGAAATTTCAGACTTAACATTGAAAGGATTAGATTTTGATCTAAAGAATAAATATTATATCTCAACAGAAAACAATTCAATAAAGACATATAATCAATTAATAAGAGTACTCAATCAGTTTATTAAACATTCAAGGGCTATGACGGTTATCAGTCCAGATAATAAACTATTGAAAATGCTCCCCCTTAAAAAAGAGGATGGTGCTCAACTTTTGGATTATTGGGAGGATAAACGATGCTATTATGAAAAAGAAAAAGTAGCCACAATTAATGAGATTATTGAATCATTGAATATCACTCTTGAAAATTTATATAATTGGATGAAAACATTCAATAATTTGAAAGATTTCGGTTTTGACAGTTCATCAAATATTAAACCAGATGGAAAAGCAAAAGTGATAACGTATGAAGAAACCGAAAAAGAATCAGAACCATGGTATGGATCATTTTTGACCAAAAATAGAATGAAACCCAAAGAAGAACCTATCACAAATTTTGACCAAATGGTCAATGCAATCAATACAAACACAGAAACAATATCTCAAATGCATGAAGATATTATGGAAGGCTTAAATAATCAAGAAGTGACAGTATATAATGAAGCCAAAGATGAAATAGAGACAAAAACTTTAAAAACAAAAACAGTGAACGATAAAGGTGAAATCGAATATGATAATATAGCCAATGTTTTTGAAAAATTGAAGAAGGCCGATAAACAGAATCAGAATTTTTTCCGTCATATCATGGAGAATTTTAATAAAACTGCTTTGAAAAATATATATAATAATTTTAAACAGACTGTGTTTGGTAAAGATGGAGAAACATATCAGAAGACATATATAGCACATTTTGATGATGATGTTGCTGGTGATAAACATTTTGCCGTTGTCGAAAATTTTGTCGACTTTTTGAAACAATACTTTTCAAATGAAAAAAAATAATTGTTAATTGATTTAATAAATTATACCTAATCTCCGACGAAGGATTAACATAAATTCTTTTGAAACATTTGTTAATGGTAACACAGATGTTCAAACATTTAAAGAACATTCATTTTACAATTATTCAATTGAACGAATTAACAAATCAAATCAAGAAATGATTTTGAAACTTCGTGAGAAATATGAAATACCTGAACCACAAATATTTAAAGGAAACCATCAAGATATTGTTCTTGACGAATAAATTGAATATTTTTTTTGTCTATTTAACAGTGTTTTATATTGGTGTTTATTATCCTAGCGGAAGGTGCAGCGTGCCTGACGCACCTAAGTGTGGAATGTCCTAGCGGGCGTAGAAGAGTATATTAAAAAAATATTTTTTTGTACTTACTGGTTGAATCTTATAAATTCAATACTTCCTTCTCGAGTATTCACCAAAACAAAATCATGATTCTTCATTCGATTATATTGTCTCCACAAATCTTCAAATTCAACTGGCATAACAACTTGTTGATATATGTAATTCAACTTCTGCCTTGAGAATCCATTGAAAATAAAGAATGAAGTACAATTATTCTTATAATCTGTTGGAATCGCTTTGAAGAATTGAAAATTCACATAAACGATTGAATGTTTGTGTCGTAATTGAGTTATATAATTTATGAAGTAAGCAGATTTTAACAACTTAGATTTAATGAAGTCTTCACACAGAATTATTGTATTTAATGCCACATGTGGTTTACCAAGTTTATCGATATTAAGGAATTGAAACATTTTCTGTAATTTATCTTCGTTAATTGTAATCCTCCCAACAGAGGAATAAGCCCCTTTGGGGCCTAGACCTGCTGCGCAGGTATATTTAATATATAATTCCTTCCATAAATCCAATTCTTTTAAATAAGCTTCAGCATTTGTGTCGGAAACAACTTTCACAGGTAAATTTATCAATTCGCGTTGAGCTTCAAATGTAGAATCATTTATAACTCCATTCTTGCTAATATACACAATTTGATGTACATTTGACTCCTTCAATCGAGATATTTGAATTATATCTCTTAATACAATGTGCGATTTACCTTTACCCTGAGCTCCAACAATAATGTTTAGAGAATTATAATTAGCATAGATTCCAGGACCAATTGGACGAATTGATTCTGACATTATTTTAGATTCATTTTTTTTGTACGCTCGATTCATTTCAAAATCAATATCGAAGGGTTCCTCCGTTCCTCGGAGGCAGCGAGTGCTCGCAGCTTTATTCATGACAGGCTTGATATACTGATGTTCTTCGTAATGTTCAAAATCTATGTCATCATCATAGTCAGAAGTATCTGAAAAAAATATTGTTTTGTAATCAAATTTGCTGGGTTTTAACATTTATTATGAGTAAAGCTTCGAGCGCATCTCCTCTGTGAGTTTTGAGGGGTCATCTTCTTTGAAAATTGATATCAAAACACATAATTCAATAACATGAACAACCATAATAGTTCCCAAAAGAATTTCAGAAATCATTTGAATAAATTTAAACACATAATTTAAGTGAAATACCATATCGAACAAGTTGTGCATAAACATCATTGTAACCATATTTCAAATCATTTGATTTACCATCTTTTGTGACAAGAATTCGTTGAATTTCTAAATATTTGTTTTTGGAAACACATCCATTACAACCAGAATCTTCATCAATAATAAGTTCAACTTTATCAGCATGTGTTAGTATTTTAATTAATTCCATCAATGAATTTGAGTGACAAACCAAGTAATTATTTACACGAAGTGGATTCAATTCATAAATTGAAAGAAGTGTTTCTAAAAATTTGTTCTTGATAAGGATACCTCCAATGCCACTTCCTCCATTTTTCCGACACGCCAAACCAAAAAGCATTGGAGGAATGGAGGAAGTATTGAAAATTTATTTTTATAGAAATTTAATGTAATACTGTGTTTTATTTTATATATATATATTAATTATGCAGAATATATACTTTTTATAAAAAAATATATTTAAGGATGTCCTTTCACCGTTTACTATTTTATTTTAACGATTATAATTTCAATGAAAAATAATCGAAAATCATTGAAATTTTAAATGAGAAATAACTCTCTTTAAAATAAAAATGGAAAATTTTGAATCTTCATAAAAGATTATTTACATATTAAACTATCAATTCTAGGTCCCAATACAATAACTAATGCTTAAAATCGATTTGAAAATTAATTAATTATATTATTATTAAGATCTTTTAACATTTGTTTAAAAAGAAATTTAATTCACGGACCTAGATACTCTAAGATAACTTATGATATTTTATTTTATATTGTGGTAATCTGTTTAAATTAAAAAGGCAGATAGTTATTTCATTTTGAAAATTTCTCAAAAAAAAAAAACGTTTAAAAATCCTTTGTAAAGTTGATGTTCTTAGGTTTCCAGACAAAGATTATAAAAAAATAATATAATTAATCAAATTTTTATTAAAATTCTATTCCAAAATGATCATTTCCCATATAAAGCAAAATATTATATCAGATTATCAGAATAATAATTCATTATTCCAATTGTTGCTGAAAAATTAAATTTTTTTCCTAAATAATAAATGAAATAAAATAATTTAAAAATGCATGATCAAAGGAATTTTCATATATTTTTAGATATTTAAATAAAAAAAATTTGAATGCAAATATTTTTATATAACATGTCATTATTATTTTTATTTTTTTAAATTATGGTAAGAATACGGAAAGCAGCTAAAAAATCAATGATGAATGGAAGATTAAATACTCTAATACAATACGCAGATCAATCAATTCAAGTAAATATGCAATCTTCTTCTCAATCATCTAGAGAACCTTCCCCAGCTCCAACTTTTCAAAATCAAGGAGTTCAAACAGATAGATATTTAAATTTCTCAAATATAATTAAATTTGTTTTAGCAACACTTGTTTGTGGTATGACTTTTTCACAAATTAAAGATTTTTGCATTTTAAATGAAACCGAATCATACTCTGAAAAAGTTTTTTATAAATACCAAGATATTATAACTGACTCAATTATTGAATTAGCTCGTGAATCGACACAAAAATATTCAGAAAATTTGAATGATGATACAATTGTTTCAATCGATGGCGCTTGGGACCACAGAAGGCATGGTTCAGCCTGTATTGTTACTATGATTGATATTCAATCACGTAAAATTATTGATTTTTCAATTAGACAAAAAAAGAAGCAATTTGTTTTTGGAAATACTGAAGAAGCTTCTAGGAATTTAGAAAAATTAGGAGTGGAAGAAATAGCAGAACGATGGAAAAACTCTCAAAAAGTGAAATACTATGTTCATGATAATGATGGAGTTTCTCGCAATGTAATTACTCAATCAGGCTGGAAAATAACAGAGGCATTGGATCCTGGACATGCTATTAAATCAATAAAAAATAACTTAGATAATTTTAATAAAAATAATGGAAAACCGTTTAAAGGGTATGGAGAAAGTATATCAAGATATCTAGAAATTTTATTTAGAGATGAAACAATAACAAAAGAACAAAGGTTACAATATTATAATAATATTCCAAAACATTACAAAGGAAATCATACGTATTGTCAACATCCACAAAATATAAAAACAAAAATTTATTCAGGGAAAAATAAAAAATTGTTCTCCAAAAAATTGAAAGAATTTCTAAAGAAAAACGTTCATTATGCAGAAAAAGTGAATCCTAAAATTCATACCCAAAACAACGAATGTTTTAATCATATTAAAACTAAGTACATTAGAAAAGATATTAAATACTCGACATCTACTGAACTAAGACTCGCTTTAGCTGTTTTAAATTGGAACGAAGATAATTGGATTGACATGATCTTTAAAAAATTAGATTTGGAACCACTTTGTTCACCTTATTGTGAATGTTGGCAAGGAAGACAAATGACTAAGAGAAAGAAAAATCAAAATAGACGAGTTCCTAAGATTCGGAAAGAAATTAATCAAAAAAGAAGGAAAAATTTGAAGGCAAAAATCATTGCAAACAATAAAGCAAATGGTTATAAGCCAAATGATAAGAATTTTAAATAATTAAAAATTCTTAATTCTTAATTTTATATACTTTTTATTTCATAAAAAAATAAAAAAAATTGAATATAAATTGATCGTTTTCTAGTTTTTGAATAGTTTACAGTTATCAAAAATAGTAAAAAAAATATTCAAAAAAATGCTAGAACGAGAAGGTTTATTATACTCTTTATATATTTTTTGAAAACTAGACCAAGTATATCTAAAAGTATTCTACTTTTTTTAGGAAAAAAAAAGTATTAATGAATCTGAATATTGTGAAATCGCAATTTGTGTTCTGTTTCTCCTATATCTAGTAAGAGTCAGAGAATATAAGCAATATTTTGAAAGGCTTTTTTCTTCAAATCTATTTTTTAACCTGGAATTTAATATATCAGTGATGATTGGAAAATAATGACAAAGAGGCCTCTGATAATAAATAACTTGACTTTCTGTAATTCATTTTTTTTGTTGGCGTCTCGTTACTTCGAGCCTTTAAGTTAGCAATTTTATAAAAATGATTACCCTTTAATGGGGAAAAATAAATATAACCACGACGATCATTTTATATAGAAAGGTCATCCTTAAATTTCTAATTATTTATTATGTTAAAAAACAAGGAACTTGCTCCGCCGTTTATAAAAATATTCTATTTTAATAAAACAAATAAATGATGAAAACAATAATAATAAAAAGCGGTGAAACAAACAAATAAATAATGAATAAATATCACAGAAAATAAAAAAATAAAATTTAATTATAACCATATTGTCTTCAATATTAGAAATATATTTGATTAATTAATATCTCAAAGTTCTCTTTCGGTGGATGCATAACCATCCTGGCCTGGCTGAAGGCGGCATCTGTCGATATAATTGATTGATGATGCCGCCCTCAACCATCCTGGCCTGGCTGAAGGCGGCATCTGTCGATATAATTGATTGATGATGCCGCCCTCAACCATCCTGGCCTGGCTGAAGGCGGCATCTGTCGATATAATTAATTGACGATGCCGCCCTCAACCATCCTGGCCTGGCTGAAGGCGGCATCTGTCGATATAATTGATTGATGATGCCGCCCTCAACCATCCTGGCCTGGCTGAAGGCGGCATCTGTCGATATAATTGATTGATGATGCCGCCCTCAACCATCCTGGCCTGGCTGAAGGCGGCATCTGTCGATATAATTGATTGATGATGCCGCCCTCAACCATCCTGGCCTGGCTGAAGGCGGCATCTGTCGATATAATTGATTGATGATGCCGCCCTCAACCATCCTGGCCTGGCTGAAGGCGGCATCTGTCGATATAATTGATTGATGATGCCGCCCTCAACCATCCTGGCCTGGCTGAAGGCGGCATCTGTCGATATAATTGATTGATGATGCCGCCCTCAACCATCCTGGCCTGGCTGAAGGCGGCATCTGTCGATATAATTGATTGATGATGCCGCCCTCAACCATCCTGGCCTGGCTGAAGGCGGCATCTGTCGATATAATTGATTGATGATGCCGCCCTCAACCATCCTGGCCTGGCTGAAGGCGGCATCTGTCGATATAATTGATTGATGATGCCGCCCTCAACCATCCTGGCCTGGCTGAAGGCGGCATCTGTCGATATAATTGATTGACGATGCCGCCCTCAACCATCCTGGCCTGGCTGAAGGCGGCATCTGTCGATATAATTGATTGATGATGCCGCCCTCAACCATCCTGGCCTGGCTGAAGGCGGCATCTGTCGATATAATTGATTGATGATGCCGCCCTCAACCATCCTGGCCTGGCTGAAGGCGGCATCTGTCGATATAATTGATTGATGATGCCGCCCTCAACCATCCTGGCCTGGCTGAAGGCGGCATCTGTCGATATAATTGATTGATGATGCCGCCCTCAACCATCCTGGCCTGGCTGAAGGCGGCATCTGTCGATATAATTGATTGATGATGCCGCCCTCAACCATCCTGGCCTGGCTGAAGGCGGCATCTGTCGATATAATTGATTGATGATGCCGCCCTCAACCATCCTGGCCTGGCTGAAGGCGGCATCTGTCGATATAATTGATTGATGATGCCGCCCTCAACCATCCTGGCCTGGCTGAAGGCGGCATCTGTCGATATAATTGATTGATGATGCCGCCCTCAACCATCCTGGCCTGGCTGAAGGCGGCATCTGTCGATATAATTGATTGATGATGCCGCCCTCAACCATCCTGGCCTGGCTGAAGGCGGCATCTGTCGATATAATTGATTGATGATGCCGCCCTCAACCATCCTGGCCTGGCTGAAGGCGGCATCTGTCGATATAATTGATTGATGATGCCGCCCTCAACCATCCTGGCCTGGCTGAAGGCGGCATCTGTCGATATAATTGATTGACGATGCCGCCCTCAACCATCCTGGCCTGGCTGAAGGCGGCATCTGTCGATATAATTGATTGATGATGCCGCCCTCAACCATCCTGGCCTGGCTGAAGGCGGCATCTGTCGATATAATTGATTGATGATGCCGCCCTCAACCATCCTGGCCTGGCTGAAGGCGGCATCTGTCGATATAATTGATTGATGATGCCGCCCTCAACCATCCTGGCCTGGCTGAAGGCGGCATCTGTCGATATAATTAATTGACGATGCCGCCCTCAACCATCCTGGCCTGGCTGAAGGCGGCATCTGTCGATATAATTGATTGATGATGCCGCCCTCAACCATCCTGGCCTGGCTGAAGGCGGCATCTGTCGATATAATTGATTGATGATGCCGCCCTCAACCATCCTGGCCTGGCTGAAGGCGGCATCTGTCGATATAATTGATTGATGATGCCGCCCTCAACCATCCTGGCCTGGCTGAAGGCGGCATCTGTCGATATAATTGATTGATGATGCCGCCCTCAACCATCCTGGCCTGGCTGAAGGCGGCATCTGTCGATATAATTGATTGATGATGCCGCCCTCAACCATCCTGGCCTGGCTGAAGGCGGCATCTGTCGATATAATTGATTGATGATGCCGCCCTCAACCATCCTGGCCTGGCTGAAGGCGGCATCTGTCGATATAATTGATTGATGATGCCGCCCTCAACCATCCTGGCCTGGCTGAAGGCGGCATCTGTCGATATAATTGATTGACGATGCCGCCCTCAACCATCCTGGCCTGGCTGAAGGCGGCATCTGTCGATATAATTGATTGATGATGCCGCCCTCAACCATCCTGGCCTGGCTGAAGGCGGCATCTGTCGATATAATTGATTGATGATGCCGCCCTCAACCATCCTGGCCTGGCTGAAGGCGGCATCTGTCGATATAATTGATTGATGATGCCGCCCTCAACCATCCTGGCCTGGCTGAAGGCGGCATCTGTCGATATAATTAATTGACGATGCCGCCCTCAACCATCCTGGCCTGGCTGAAGGCGGCATCTGTCGATATAATTGATTGATGATGCCGCCCTCAACCATCCTGGCCTGGCTGAAGGCGGCATCTGTCGATATAATTGATTGATGATGCCGCCCTCAACCATCCTGGCCTGGCTGAAGGCGGCATCTGTCGATATAATTGATTGATGATGCCGCCCTCAACCATCCTGGCCTGGCTGAAGGCGGCATCTGTCGATATAATTGATTGATGATGCCGCCCTCAACCATCCTGGCCTGGCTGAAGGCGGCATCTGTCGATATAATTGATTGATGATGCCGCCCTCAACCATCCTGGCCTGGCTGAAGGCGGCATCTGTCGATATAATTGATTGATGATGCCGCCCTCAACCATCCTGGCCTGGCTGAAGGCGGCATCTGTCGATATAATTGATTGATGATGCCGCCCTCAACCATCCTGGCCTGGCTGAAGGCGGCATCTGTCGATATAATTAATTGACGATGCCGCCCTCAACCATCCTGGCCTGGCTGAAGGCGGCATCTGTCGATATAATTGATTGACGATGCCGCCCTCAACCATCCTGGCCTGGCTGAAGGCGGCATCTGTCGATATAATTGATTGATGATGCCGCCCTCAACCATCCTGGCCTGGCTGAAGGCGGCATCTGTCGATATAATTGATTGATGATGCCGCCCTCAACCATCCTGGCCTGGCTGAAGGCGGCATCTGTCGATATAATTGATTGATGATGCCGCCCTCAACCATCCTGGCCTGGCTGAAGGCGGCATCTGTCGATATAATTGATTGATGATGCCGCCCTCAACCATCCTGGCCTGGCTGAAGGCGGCATCTGTCGATATAATTGATTGATGATGCCGCCCTCAACCATCCTGGCCTGGCTGAAGGCGGCATCTGTCGATATAATTGATTGATGATGCCGCCCTCAACCATCCTGGCCTGGCTGAAGGCGGCATCTGTCGATATAATTGATTGATGATGCCGCCCTCAACCATCCTGGCCTGGCTGAAGGCGGCATCTGTCGATATAATTGATTGATGATGCCGCCCTCAACCATCCTGGCCTGGCTGAAGGCGGCATCTGTCGATATAATTGATTGATGATGCCGCCCTCAACCATCCTGGCCTGGCTGAAGGCGGCATCTGTCGATATAATTGATTGATGATGCCGCCCTCAACCATCCTGGCCTGGCTGAAGGCGGCATCTGTCGATATAATTGATTGATGATGCCGCCCTCAACCATCCTGGCCTGGCTGAAGGCGGCATCTGTCGATATAATTGATTGACGATGCCGCCCTCAACCATCCTGGCCTGGCTGAAGGCGGCATCTGTCGATATAATTGATTGATGATGCCGCCCTCAACCATCCTGGCCTGGCTGAAGGCGGCATCTGTCGATATAATTGATTGATGATGCCGCCCTCAACCATCCTGGCCTGGCTGAAGGCGGCATCTGTCGATATAATTGATTGATGATGCCGCCCTCAACCATCCTGGCCTGGCTGAAGGCGGCATCTGTCGATATAATTGATTGATGATGCCGCCCTCAACCATCCTGGCCTGGCTGAAGGCGGCATCTGTCGATATAATTGATTGATGATGCCGCCCTCAACCATCCTGGCCTGGCTGAAGGCGGCATCTGTCGATATAATTGATTGATGATGCCGCCCTCAACCATCCTGGCCTGGCTGAAGGCGGCATCTGTCGATATAATTGATTGACGATGCCGCCCTCAACCATCCTGGCCTGGCTGAAGGCGGCATCTGTCGATATAATTGATTGATGATGCCGCCCTCAACCATCCTGGCCTGGCTGAAGGCGGCATCTGTCGATATAATTGATTGATGATGCCGCCCTCAACCATCCTGGCCTGGCTGAAGGCGGCATCTGTCGATATAATTGATTGATGATGCCGCCCTCAACCATCCTGGCCTGGCTGAAGGCGGCATCTGTCGATATAATTGATTGATGATGCCGCCCTCAACCATCCTGGCCTGGCTGAAGGCGGCATCTGTCGATATAATTGATTGATGATGCCGCCCTCAACCATCCTGGCCTGGCTGAAGGCGGCATCTGTCGATATAATTGATTGATGATGCCGCCCTCAACCATCCTGGCCTGGCTGAAGGCGGCATCTGTCGATATAATTGATTGATGATGCCGCCCTCAACCATCCTGGCCTGGCTGAAGGCGGCATCTGTCGATATAATTGATTGATGATGCCGCCCTCAACCATCCTGGCCTGGCTGAAGGCGGCATCTGTCGATATAATTGATTGATGATGCCGCCCTCAACCATCCTGGCCTGGCTGAAGGCGGCATCTGTCGATATAATTGATTGATGATGCCGCCCTCAACCATCCTGGCCTGGCTGAAGGCGGCATCTGTCGATATAATTGATTGATGATGCCGCCCTCAACCATCCTGGCCTGGCTGAAGGCGGCATCTGTCGATATAATTGATTGATGATGCCGCCCTCAACCATCCTGGCCTGGCTGAAGGCGGCATCTGTCGATATAATTAATTGATGATACCGCCCTCAACCATCCTGGCCTGGCTGAAGGCGGCATCTGTCGATATAATTAATTGACGATGCCGCCCTCAACCATCCTGGCCTGGCTGAAGGCGGCATCTGTCGATATAATTAATTGATGATGCCGCCCTCAACCATCCTGGCCTGGCTGAAGGCGGCATCTGTCGATATAATTAATTGATGATGCCGCCCTCAACCATCCTGGCCTGGCTGAAGGCGGCATCTGTCGATATAATTGATTGACGATGCCGCCCTCAACCATCCTGGCCTGGCTGAAGGCGGCATCTGTCGATATAATTAATTGACGATGCCGCCCTCAACCATCCTGGCCTGGCTGAAGGCGGCATCTGTCGATATAATTGATTGACGATGCCGCCCTCAACCATCCTGGCCTGGCTGAAGGCGGCATCTGTCGATATAATTGATTGACGATGCCGCCCTCAACCATCCTGGCCTGGCTGAAGGCGGCATCTGTCGATATAATTGATTGACGATGCCGCCCTCAACCATCCTGGCCTGGCTGAAGGCGGCATCTGTCGATATAATTGATTGACGATGCCGCCCTCAACCATCCTGGCCTGGCTGAAGGCGGCATCTGTCGATATAATTGATTGATGATGCCGCCCTCAACCATCCTGGCCTGGCTGAAGGCGGCATCTGTCGATATAATTGATTGATGATGCCGCCCTCAACCATCCTGGCCTGGCTGAAGGCGGCATCTGTCGATATAATTGATTGACGATGCCGCCCTCAACCATCCTGGCCTGGCTGAAGGCGGCATCTGTCGATATAATTGATTGACGATGCCGCCCTCAACCATCCTGGCCTGGCTGAAGGCGGCATCTGTCGATATAATTAATTGACGATGCCGCCCTCAACCATCCTGGCCTGGCTGAAGGCGGCATCTGTCGATATAATTAATTGACGATGCCGCCCTCAACCATCCTGGCCTGGCTGAAGGCGGCATCTGTCGATATAATTGATTGACGATGCCGCCCTCAACCATCCTGGCCTGGCTGAAGGCGGCATCTGTCGATATAATTGATTGACGATGCCGCCCTCAACCATCCTGGCCTGGCTGAAGGCGGCATCTGTCGATATAATTGATTGACGATGCCGCCCTCAACCATCCTGGCCTGGCTGAAGGCGGCATCTGTCGATATAATTGATTGACGATGCCGCCCTCAACCATCCTGGCCTGGCTGAAGGCGGCATCTATCGATATAATTGATTGACGATGCCGCCCTCAACCATCCTGGCCTGGCTGAAGGCGGCATCTGTCGATATAATTGATTGACGATGCCGCCCTCAACCATCCTGGCCTGGCTGAAGGCGGCATCTGTCGATATAATTAATTGACGATGCCGCCCTCAACCATCCTGGCCTGGCTGAAGGCGGCATCTGTCGATATAATTGATTGACGATGCCGCCCTCAACCATCCTGGCCTGGCTGAAGGCGGCATCTATCGATATAATTGATTGACGATGCCGCCCTCAACCATCCTGGCCTGGCTGAAGGCGGCATCTGTCGATATAATTAATTGATGATGCCGCCCTCAACCATCCTGGCCTGGCTGAAGGCGGCATCTGTCGATATAATTAATTGACGATGCCGCCCTCAACCATCCTGGCCTGGCTGAAGGCGGCATCTGTCGATATAATTAATTGATGATACCGCCCTCAACCATCCTGGCCTGGCTGAAGGCGGCATCTGTCGATATAATTGATTGACGATGCCGCCCTCAACCATCCTGGCCTGGCTGAAGGCGGCATCTGTCGATATAATTGATTGACGATGCCGCCCTCAACCATCCTGGCCTGGCTGAAGGCGGCATCTGTCGATATAATTGATTGACGATGCCGCCCTCAACCATCCTGGCCTGGCTGAAGGCGGCATCTGTCGATATAATTAATTGATGATACCGCCCTCAACCATCCTGGCCTGGCTGAAGGCGGCATCTGTCGATATAATTAATTGATGATGCCGCCCTCAACCATCCTGGCCTGGCTGAAGGCGGCATCTGTCGATATAATTGATTGACGATGCCGCCCTCAACCATCCTGGCCTGGCTGAAGGCGGCATCTGTCGATATAATTAATTGACGATGCCGCCCTCAACCATCCTGGCCTGGCTGAAGGCGGCATCTGTCGATATAATTAATTGATGATACCGCCCTCAACCATCCTGGCCTGGCTGAAGGCGGCATCTGTCGATATAATTGATTGACGATGCCGCCCTCAACCATCCTGGCCTGGCTGAAGGCGGCATCTGTCGATATAATTGATTGATGATGCCGCCCTCAACCATCCTGGCCTGGCTGAAGGCGGCATCTGTCGATATAATTGATTGACGATGCCGCCCTCAACCATCCTGGCCTGGCTGAAGGCGGCATCTGTCGATATAATTGATTGATGATGCCGCCCTCAACCATCCTGGCCTGGCTGAAGGCGGCATCTGTCGATATAATTAATTGATGATGCCGCCCTCAACCATCCTGGCCTGGCTGAAGGCGGCATCTGTCGATATAATTAATTGATGATGCCGCCCTCAACCATCCTGGCCTGGCTGAAGGCGGCATCTGTCGATATAATTGATTGATGATGCCGCCCTCAACCATCCTGGCCTGGCTGAAGGCGGCATCTGTCGATATAATTGATTGATGATGCCGCCCTCAACCATCCTGGCCTGGCTGAAGGCGGCATCTGTCGATATAATTGATTGATGATGCCGCCCTCAACCATCCTGGCCTGGCTGAAGGCGGCATCTGTCGATATAATTGATTGATGATGCCGCCCTCAACCATCCTGGCCTGGCTGAAGGCGGCATCTGTCGATATAATTGATTGATGATGCCGCCCTCAACCATCCTGGCCTGGCTGAAGGCGGCATCTGTCGATATAATTGATTGATGATGCCGCCCTCAACCATCCTGGCCTGGCTGAAGGCGGCATCTGTCGATATAATTGATTGATGATGCCGCCCTCAACCATCCTGGCCTGGCTGAAGGCGGCATCTGTCGATATAATTGATTGATGATGCCGCCCTCAACCATCCTGGCCTGGCTGAAGGCGGCATCTGTCGATATAATTGATTGATGATGCCGCCCTCAACCATCCTGGCCTGGCTGAAGGCGGCATCTGTCGATATAATTGATTGACGATGCCGCCCTCAACCATCCTGGCCTGGCTGAAGGCGGCATCTGTCGATATAATTGATTGATGATGCCGCCCTCAACCATCCTGGCCTGGCTGAAGGCGGCATCTGTCGATATAATTGATTGATGATGCCGCCCTCAACCATCCTGGCCTGGCTGAAGGCGGCATCTGTCGATATAATTGATTGATGATGCCGCCCTCAACCATCCTGGCCTGGCTGAAGGCGGCATCTGTCGATATAATTGATTGATGATGCCGCCCTCAACCATCCTGGCCTGGCTGAAGGCGGCATCTGTCGATATAATTGATTGATGATGCCGCCCTCAACCATCCTGGCCTGGCTGAAGGCGGCATCTGTCGATATAATTGATTGATGATGCCGCCCTCAACCATCCTGGCCTGGCTGAAGGCGGCATCTGTCGATATAATTGATTGATGATGCCGCCCTCAACCATCCTGGCCTGGCTGAAGGCGGCATCTGTCGATATAATTGATTGACGATGCCGCCCTCAACCATCCTGGCCTGGCTGAAGGCGGCATCTGTCGATATAATTGATTGATGATGCCGCCCTCAACCATCCTGGCCTGGCTGAAGGCGGCATCTGTCGATATAATTGATTGATGATGCCGCCCTCAACCATCCTGGCCTGGCTGAAGGCGGCATCTGTCGATATAATTGATTGATGATGCCGCCCTCAACCATCCTGGCCTGGCTGAAGGCGGCATCTGTCGATATAATTGATTGATGATGCCGCCCTCAACCATCCTGGCCTGGCTGAAGGCGGCATCTGTCGATATAATTGATTGATGATGCCGCCCTCAACCATCCTGGCCTGGCTGAAGGCGGCATCTGTCGATATAATTGATTGATGATGCCGCCCTCAACCATCCTGGCCTGGCTGAAGGCGGCATCTGTCGATATAATTGATTGATGATGCCGCCCTCAACCATCCTGGCCTGGCTGAAGGCGGCATCTGTCGATATAATTGATTGATGATGCCGCCCTCAACCATCCTGGCCTGGCTGAAGGCGGCATCTGTCGATATAATTGATTGATGATGCCGCCCTCAACCATCCTGGCCTGGCTGAAGGCGGCA
Source organism: Tritrichomonas musculus (assembly GCA_039105265.1). NCBI lineage: Eukaryota > Parabasalia > Tritrichomonadida > Tritrichomonadidae > Tritrichomonas > Tritrichomonas musculus. The sequence goes on from JAPFFF010000049.1 coordinate 823,703, forward strand.
TCTGTCGATATAATTGATTGATGATGCCGCCCTCAACCATCCTGGCCTGGCTGAAGGCGGCATCTGTCGATATAATTGATTGATGATGCCGCCCTCAACCATCCTGGCCTGGCTGAAGGCGGCATCTGTCGATATAATTGATTGATGATGCCGCCCTCAACCATCCTGGCCTGGCTGAAGGCGGCATCTGTCGATATAATTAATTGACGATGCCGCCCTCAACCATCCTGGCCTGGCTGAAGGCGGCATCTGTCGATATAATTAATTGATGATGCCGCCCTCAACCATCCTGGCCTGGCTGAAGGCGGCATCTGTCGATATAATTGATTGATGATGCCGCCCTCAACCATCCTGGCCTGGCTGAAGGCGGCATCTGTCGATATAATTGATTGATGATGCCGCCCTCAACCATCCTGGCCTGGCTGAAGGCGGCATCTGTCGATATAATTGATTGATGATGCCGCCCTCAACCATCCTGGCCTGGCTGAAGGCGGCATCTGTCGATATAATTGATTGATGATGCCGCCCTCAACCATCCTGGCCTGGCTGAAGGCGGCATCTGTCGATATAATTGATTGATGATGCCGCCCTCAACCATCCTGGCCTGGCTGAAGGCGGCATCTGTCGATATAATTGATTGATGATGCCGCCCTCAACCATCCTGGCCTGGCTGAAGGCGGCATCTGTCGATATAATTGATTGATGATGCCGCCCTCAACCATCCTGGCCTGGCTGAAGGCGGCATCTGTCGATATAATTGATTGACGATGCCGCCCTCAACCATCCTGGCCTGGCTGAAGGCGGCATCTGTCGATATAATTGATTGATGATGCCGCCCTCAACCATCCTGGCCTGGCTGAAGGCGGCATCTGTCGATATAATTGATTGATGATGCCGCCCTCAACCATCCTGGCCTGGCTGAAGGCGGCATCTGTCGATATAATTGATTGATGATGCCGCCCTCAACCATCCTGGCCTGGCTGAAGGCGGCATCTGTCGATATAATTGATTGATGATGCCGCCCTCAACCATCCTGGCCTGGCTGAAGGCGGCATCTGTCGATATAATTGATTGATGATGCCGCCCTCAACCATCCTGGCCTGGCTGAAGGCGGCATCTGTCGATATAATTGATTGATGATGCCGCCCTCAACCATCCTGGCCTGGCTGAAGGCGGCATCTGTCGATATAATTGATTGATGATGCCGCCCTCAACCATCCTGGCCTGGCTGAAGGCGGCATCTGTCGATATAATTGATTGATGATGCCGCCCTCAACCATCCTGGCCTGGCTGAAGGC